>APFE030996353.1:101809-114920 GCA_000404065.3 Pinus taeda | reverse complement strand
TTCCGGAGCCGTTTTGAGGCCCTAAACGACGTTTTTGGGGGAATCTGGCGGCAACATGGGTCCATGGAATGGACCAATGTTGCCCATTCCAACAATGGTAGTTCTCGGATAGATCTTTCTAACGAGCTATCATACGCGTCAAACGGAGATCGTATGCCAAAGTTACGACCCCGGGAAATTGATGTACCAATTTATCCAAAACGGGGCCCACAATTTGGCGTTTCATCTTCTAGGGTTAGGTTTTGGAATGTGAAGGGTTTTCCATTGTTTCTCAACAATAAATAGGCCTTCGAGCCTCATGTAACACAGTTCAGAGGCATGTAGCCACACATCTCTTCTCAGAGATAAGCTACCATCGCCCCCTAGCTAGTTTATTTCCATTTATGATTGTAAGCATATTTTAGTATTTTCCATTAATGAAATGAAGTATTATTTCCGCAGCATATTTGTGTATATGGTTATCTCTGTAATTTGTTGCGTTCCTGTTTAAATCCGGATCAGTTTTCATCTATGACTGGATTTGTCAAGAGAATGGAGTAACTTGAGAGATGATATATGTACGAGTTCAATTACAAGTTAGTGTGTTGGGTATAACAAGGTAGGGAAATTGGTGTATTGTTATATTTATTTATACACTGATAGTTATGTGTTTATGGTAATATGATGCAGGGATTGCACGGAAAAAGAGACTGCCATGAGATTTTGAAGAAGGCTCAAGTTGAGCTTTCCCTTGGAAGCACTAGGAATTCATGGGGATTGATTCATGGTGTTTGTTGCTAGTTTTGTGCTTTTGATTCTTTTTTATGTTTGCACTTGATTTGCAGTTTTGTTTATGTCTAGTGCATGATCATGCCACTTTGTTTGTGGTTTTGTATTGTTATTTATTTTTCATGGTTTTATTCTTGTTTGTTTGTTGTTCTTTCCTTTTATGTTTTGAGATTCTTGGGAATTGGTGGAGAAAATGGAATTTAATGGAGTTCGGGGAGAGTTGAATGAAACCCAACAGGTAATGTCAGACCCAAATGAAGTTGGTGCATATATAAGGGAAATTGAGGGCAAGAGTATGACAGTTAGTTGGATTGGGTGGGTCCATTGATTTAAATAGATGGTGGTAGGAAAATCATGATAGAAGTAATCAGGAAAGGTAAAGTAAATGGATCTAAAGAGTCAAATGCCTTGGCTATGTTGGGAATGGTTGTTCTGAGACATTAGATGCCCTTGCTATGTTGGGAACGATTTTTCTCAATGTTGTGCATGTTATGCACGAATATACGGAGTTATCTTTCCCTTTAACTTATGGTATTGGGTAATTATGTTGTGATCATGATTACGTTGATGTCTCTATATGTAGACATGTATGTATGTATGTCGTTGTCTGAAAGATTTGTTAGAGATCATGATTTTTTTATTCTAATGTTTATATGTATGTATGTATGTATGTCGTGTTTGACAGGGTCATCATGGACCATGATTATTTTATGCTAATGTTTATATATATGTATGTATCTATGTATCTATGTCACTATCTGACAAGGTTGTCAATGATCATTCTTGTGGAGGAATGATTGCTTATGCAGCTGAATGGCATGAAGATATTCATGGTCTTATGGGGAATCAAGTGGGAAGAGTAGCCTTGAAAAATATATGAGGTCAATATCATGTGGTTATGAGTTGATATTATGTGATTATACTATGTCTATGTATGGACATGCTATGTTGAGGGATACATCAGCAGAATGAAAGAAGTGTGATTTCCAACATGCTGGGACAAGCATGGATAAGACAATAGAAGCAAGGCCGTTTGGTAAGGACAATGTGATCATAGGATGTACAGAATTAGTGTTTTGTACATGTAACATATGTATTATTGTGTACATATGATGTTGTGTGTATGTTGTATATATGGTGTTGTGTGTATATTTCATATGCAGTGTTGGGTATAGATGGTACTACATACATGTTGGATATGCAATGTTGTGTACATATGGTGTTATGTACATGTTGTATATGTAGTGCTATGCACATATGGTGTTGTGTGCATGTTGTACATGTGGTGTTATGTACATATGGTGTTGTTTGCATGATTGTGCATGTGGTGTTATGTACATGTTGTACATGTGGTGTCGTGTACATGTAGTGCATGTGGTGTTGTGTACACATTGTATATGTGGTGTGGTGTACATGTTGCGTAGGTGGTGTCATGTAAATGTGATGTTGTGTACATGTTGTGCAGGTGGTTCTATGTACAGGCGGTGTTGTGTACATGTTGTACAGGTGGTACTGGTGTACATGTCGTATTGTGTGCATGTCTTACATGATGTGTTGTGTACATGTAGTACTACATATGTGCATTTTGTAGTCATGGAATTGTGACAAGTGTATTCTTTGTGTTGCACTATGTGTATGTATATCTATTGTGTTTTAGACTAGGTGTAGGTGTATGTATGTGTTGTGTTGTACACCGAGTGTAGGTGTATGTATGTGTTGTGTTGTGCACCGAGTGTAGCTATATGTATTGTGTTGTGATGTACATTGGATGTAGGTGTATGTATTGTGTAGTGTTGTATGCTATGTGTGGATGTATATGTTATAATGTACATTGTGTATGTGTACATGATTAAAGAAAAGAAAAAGGCATTGGGTGTTTACTGGGTGTGGCAACCGATCTCGTGTGTGTACAGAAAGGACAAAGGGAGAAGAAAAGGATCAAATGAAGAACAAGTATCAGTATTTTATTTCAATTTTATTATGCATGTGATCTATGACTATGGTTTTATATATGTATTTATTTATGAAAATAATGGAAATTAGGAGAAAAGGAAGGTGAAATGTCATAGGTTGCATGTGAGGAGGAAAATGAAGGAAACATAATGGAAATTGAAGGAAATGAAGGCCTTAATGATAAAAAAAGGCTTCTAAGGACCAGTTCATGGCTTTTGTCAATGTTAGCTTTTGCTAGTTCAGTTTTGGAGCTCACATTTCCTACTCTCTCTCTCATACTCTTGGACACATAGAGTTTTCTTGGAGCACTCTTGGAGGAGTGTGGCACACTTGGGATTTGGAGAAAGAAGGCAAATAAAGAGCATAAAAGTGCAAGAGGACTTTGTGATCATCAACTGCATCAGGTTTTGCTTGCAAGTACCGAGTCCCATGTATGGTTTCCTTGCTAGTTTTTTCATGTTTGGCACATACATGTGGTTTCTTGGTTATGATATGCCATTGGCATGGAGGATTGTTTGGATTGACTGTGGATTTTCATATCCTTTCCATTTCCTGGATAACCATGGTGTTGTGGGTGTATTTCCTTTTTTTTTCCTGGTTGGTTCTCATGTTCCTTATGGTTGTGGATTGAGTTATTAGTTCCTAGAGCCTTGGTTGGAAAAATGCTCTAGAAGGCCTATACCAGCTTGGGTTGAGATACTAGTCTTGGAAGCCTTGGTTGGAAAAACAATATAGAGGCCCTTGGTGGGTTGAGTTACTAATTTTGGAAGCCCTAGTTGGAAAAATGCTCTAGAAGCCTGACAATAGTTGTGGGTTGGGCTACTTATCCTAAAAGCCCTGGTTGGAGCAAACACTTTGGAGCCCTATATAGCTTGGGTAAGACCAACCTGGTGATGCTTAGTGATGTACGACCGTGAGGTGGAATCATTGGTTGAGGGTTGAGATGGGTTTGCCTCTGGAAGCCCTAGTTTGGTTTTGTTGATTTGTTCCATGAGATCCCATATTCATGCTTGGAATATGGCACAGGGGTGATTGGCTGAAAGAAAGACTTGGTTGAGCCAATCTATGGTCAAGTGGTACGTGGAAATCCAAGACCTAGTTTCATTGTTAATATGTTAATAATAGCTCTTTCCTCTTGTATTTGACGGGTAAATATACTTGTTCATATGTGGTATTTATGGTTGTTATATCTTTGTTATTTCTGTTGAATATATGTTGGTTAAGAGGATGTTTTATGATAGTCTTGATGTATGGATCTCATCATGTTTTGATTCGAAAATGAATGAATAATGAATATATGACCTAATATATGATAATTCAACCTTTTTTTATAAGGCGTAAATATTTCATTACGAATATTAGGTAAGTATTAGATCCCTATGCTCAGATCTATTTTTATGACCTATGGATTACATATTTGTGATATGTTTGATGAAATGTATGTCATGGCTAGTAGGGTTCTAGACAATTCATTGATCAAATGTTTGCATTCGAAATCTCGTTACAATGTTATCTATCATTTTTTAAGTTTTCATGAAGTTATAGGTAGTGGCTTAAGTCATTGACCTAAAAAAGTGGCACAAAATTTGGGGTCCCTGGTGCATAACTAGCTAGAAATGTCCACAATCGATGGCATGCCTTGTTGTGGGAGTGACTTGAAGGCCTCATTCACATGTGTGTCTTGTCATGGAAGTGGTTGGGGGTTCATATCAGTGAAATGTCAAGTTGTCTCAAGGGTCGGTCACCTGGAAGGGTTGGTTGGATTCTTAAGGTTCTATAGCATGTGTGGAAGGTTAGAATGGTTTTTTTTTATCAATTCCACTTCCTTAAATATACACAGGGAGTTGAATCACATCATATTAGCCTCTTGTCAGATGTTTACCCATATGGGTTAGTTAACTTGGGTAAATGTGGGAGGAGGGTGTTATACATAATGTCTTATGGTGTGTAGTCTCAGCATTCCTAGGTTCTACCTTTGGTCCAAAATCCAACGTCCAACACAAGCATATGTTCCTTCTAGACTCGAAGGTCAAATTAACTTGCACGCAAACCTAGGTCACTACCACTTCATTTCCATAGAAAAACAACCCAGTGTCAATAAAACGTCGAGAATCTTACCATGGTTTTGAAATCTTTCCTCCAAGCATAGGCCTAACACTTCCAAACAACTCAAAAAATAATCCCACTAACAAGGGGGGAAGGAGTCGAGGAACACCATAAATTATGGAGAGCGGAGTCTTTGCTCACAAGATAGAAGATTAGAGGGAAGATTAACATCATAGTGAATGAAGAATAAAGGTTTGTGTGTGTTATTCATGGGATGGGTTGGCCACCCCACCTTCTCTCTTAAATGTGGTGGGAGGCAGTAAGATGGAAGACGACTCCCAACGTCCATTGCCACATTTCTCCTCAACCTGATAGAGGGTCTCTTATCAACATATAAGATGGATTTCAAAGATTCTTTCCAGCTATACATCCTCCCTTTAGACCAATATTCTGTGAGAAAAAAGTTATTATCCTACACCCCAAATTTTCCAGGAAATCAACCACTTTGCACCAGTTCACCTAGCCTAGTGAGAATCAATAATCTAGTGGATAGATTGGAGCAGTGTTTGGATGTAGGAGATGATATGCTCAATTCTCTAGCTCTTTGCCAATTTTTCTATAGATGTTCCCTTGCTCATTTTCTTGACAGTCTTGATAACCAACTGAGAATCCCTGTCGACTTATATTTTTGTGAATCCTTCATTGATTGCCAACATTATATCTCTTTCAAGGGAAAGGAATTATTCCACATTGTTACTTGTAACATCATAATTTTTAGTATATTCCTTTAATGTTTCGCTTTCCCAATCATGGAAGATCCCTCCATAACTCATTTGACCAAGATTACCTTTGGAAGCACTATCAAAATTTAACTTCTTGAATCCCTTGAGAGGGGGAGTGAAGAATGAAGGAGAGGACACTTTGGAAGAGGGAAGTTTAGGAGGGAGAGAGGATATCATAGCAAAAGAGAGCTCCAATTTATGAAGAATCTCATATTCATGTTGATTCATTTTCCAATCCTCCTGGGTCCAAGATTTAAAAATAATGGTCTTGCAAATATTTTGTTTAATTAATTTCTAGACCTAGACTTCATCCTTTTTTTTCTTAAATATTTATTATTCCTTTCTTTGCAAAGCACTTGCATGACAAAACCAGGGGCACAGATCCATGCTCTATTTATAACTAAATTACTTAATATACCTGATCTCCAATGCTCCAATGTTTCTACCAAACTTTTCAGGTTGTGGTCTGAGTATCCAAAAAGGAGTAGGTTTTGTAGCCAAAGATGTTCAAAAAAAGGACATACATTCAAGATATGTTCCAAAAACTCTTCATGATTCCAACATAGAGTACAAAGTGATGGCCCATGAAATCATTTTTTCCTAATCTGATCCCATGTGCGAATTACATCGTCCAACTAGCTAAGGGAATTAAGTGATTTTAGGCCAAATACAATTCTTCCATATACTTTTCCAAATGGGATCCTAGTGGATTTCCTAATAACCAGTGATAAGAGAACAAGCTTCCTTGAGGGTAACAACCCTTTGGTTTGATATCCTTATCGAAGTTTCTTCTAATCTTGAGAAATAGATATTTTCTAGTTTTGTAACTCCTGAGCTAAAATAGGCCAAGAAAAGAGATTTGTATGTGTTATATAATCTTCAATTATTCTCCATTCTTTCTATATCTTAGGGATTTGAATCAACTTCCAAATGATTTTTATGGTAATACCTTGATGTTATCAAGTAAATTCTTCTAAATATCTGACATTAATTTGATCCCTCAATCGTGAAAATTGTTGCTAAGCATCTTTCAAGAATAATGTAGTATGACCATCCCGAATATCCCAAAAAATGTGACTTTGGTTCCCCTTCTATCCTTTTAATCAAATTGAATAATTAAAAAAAAATGTTATATGAAATGAGTTATGCTTTTTTAGGCATGTGGTATTGAAAATCCATGGTATTGGTATATGGTACTGTAAGAAAGCCTATTTATAGGTTAAAAATATCCATGGTTAAGAATCTTTTATATGTTTTTTTTTTTTTTTTTTTTTTTTTTTTTTTTTTTTTTTTTTTTGACTCCATATATTAATTCTTTTTATATAATAATAATAATAATAATAATAATAATAATAAAGTTATAATTGAGTTAATTTTATGTTTTTTTAATTTTTGTGCAATGTGAGATATATTAGAATTAAGTCTTTTGATACTAATCATGGATAGATGTCTATCTATATCACCAACCATTTAATATATTAGGTTCCGTAATTTATAATTTTATAAGTATTTATCTACTTATTTGGGATATTGTAACATGGTAAAATGATGTGAGAACTCTTATTAATATTTAATTAATGATAAATTCATTTTTTAAACCAATATTATATTATAAATAAATATTGTGTTAAACATTATAAAAAAAATCCTTATATAAGAAAGTCTCTTACAAGTTGTGCTTGGTGTAAGTCATCAAAGATATCATGTTAATATTGTTAGAAGACAATGTTGATACAATGTGAAAGATTTGATTTAATTTTCTGCCAATTTGATAAAGAGTTGTTGCATCAACCAATGATGCTACATCAATAAGAACTACACAAAGTTGTTGCTAATGCTTTGACAATGTGCCTAACTTTTTATTGTTTAGTGAAAAACATTATGTCTTGTTAAAAGGCATATAAAATGAGGAGTCCAATATAATACACTGGCATTTAATGTTGTTTTTCTTGTATACGTAGTGATTAATGCTTTTAGTTGGAATGGGTTATATTGCATTGTCGTGTTGTGCAGACATATTAAGGATTTGGAAAATTGATTTAGCTATAAATGTTTTCCCAACTCCTGCACCTCCTCCATAAACAGATGGCTCATTTATTGTATATTTTTTTCTTATCAGTGTTTTAATTACTAATGCTCCTTGTTCTATGTTTAATTGTCATTTAATGTTTCCATGGTATATGTTTACTAGTATATGGCATTGTTTGGCAACTTCATGTGGCCTCATGGATGGTAGCTTGATGTTATTAGGAAATACTATAAATTGATTACTAAGTCATGTTTTTCATATTACTCATTTATGTCCTCAACATTTTTGTACTTTATGCTCTAGTTAATTTAAGACGTGTTGAATAAGTGCCCACCCTTTGTTTTTATTACATTCATTGCACATTACATGTTACCCGATAAAAATGGTAAAATATCTTTGTTATTATTAAATCAAAATATAAAGGCACATTAGCTTTCAAAATTAGTGTGCATTCACTTTTCAAGAGACAATTAATCATTGTACTATTCAACTACTATTAAAATAGAATCTAATGGTGACCCTTCATGTACACCTTTCAAAACATGCCTAGAGGCATGCTTAAGTTGTATAAACATAGTTTAAAAGATCTAAGCCCTTATATATATGTTTCTATGGTTCACACATGCAAATGTAAATATATGTGTCGGTTTGAAAAAGGATTATAACATAAATATTTTCTTTTGGGGCCACTTTGTGTGGAGCAATCGAACATACTATTTTATCTACTTTCTTCCGCACATAATTTAGATGCATCATTTAACATTATACAAAGAGTTATGGAACATGTTATTATGAAGTTGTAGAGACTATATATATAGTCTAGGAAGTCATCGATATTACAGACAAATACAAAGTCATCAAACTTGTAACTACATGTTATTTTTATATTTTTTGTGCTTTGTTTTTTCCTTAATAATCTAACTGTGTGAAATATGAAGCAACAATTTGCTAACTTACGCACAAGATCTAATAGAATGTAGACAAGTGAAGAAAAGTAATCAATTTGAAATGCATAAAAGTACTTACATGAAATTATTGTTATGATGAACAAAAAACCTCTGAAACCTTGTGCTAATCCAAGCTATGAGAAATAATCTTAAATTTATGGGGAAAAACAATAATATTACGGCATCAAATGTTAATCCATGATTGTTTGAATGTTTGCATGATATTAAAGAATTAAATATTTCATGGGATTTACTTTGGATCCTTAGATCACTAGACAAAATTATTCAATTCCAAAATGGTAGTAACTTGAAATTATTGTCTAAAACTATTACTTTTTTTCCATGATTGTATTATTTTATTAGTTGCAAAAAAATTGTATAATAGTTTATGATTTGTTGTTAATTTATTTAGCACAAATTTATTATTTATAATTTACAACCAAGTGTAACTATTTTGGGGTCTATATCTATCTTCCATGCATCAAACTAACTTCATTTCTCTCCACATAATGCAAGAAGGAATTCCATGACTAGAGAAATCATTATACTCAAGTGTAAATATTTGGGATGCTTTCCCAACACAATTATAAGTTAAATATTTCCTTTTGGGCCAACCGTAAAGCAGTGAAACTTTCCATGATATATTTTTACTTTCCCACATGTGTTTGTTCCACATAGATTTTAGCTACATTCGGATAGATTGGAAGCTATCTGCTTTCACATAGTTTCACAATCGCTGATCCTAGTGGTTCATAAATATACATGGCCATAATGGCAATAATTTGAAACTATTATTTTTTTTGGGCATAATTGCATTATTTTATTAGTTGCAAAAAATAGATAATCATTTATGAGTTATTATTAATTTATTTATGACAACTTTATTATTTATTATTTAGATCCAAGTGTAGCTACTTTGAGGTCTATATGTCTTCCATGCATCAAAGTTGCTTGATTTCTCTCCACGCAATCGAACAAGGAACTAGATGAATAGATAAATCATTATACTCGAGTGTAAATATATAGGCTTCTTTCTCAACACGATTATAAACTAAATATTTCCATTTAGGTGAATTATATGGAGCAGTTAAAACTACCCTTAAAAGTGTACTTCTGTACATGCCTTTGTTTGACATAGAATTTAGCTATAGTCATAAGTATTCCACAATGCATTTTCAATTAAGTGCTTCATTTATGTGTATTTTTTATTAACATGGAAATTTTCATGTGTCAAAATTTTGAACAAGAACAATGAATCCTCTTCTTTAAGTGTTCTTCCCAGAAGATTTTGCACATATCATTTGCAAAATACAAACAAAATATCTTAGCAATTATTTTTTTGTTATGTGGATTCTCAATAACTAGAACCATCACAATTTCGGTGGACAATATCATTGTCGACATCAAGAAGATTTGGCATCCTTGATTAATTTGTTACAATATAGTCTAATTTTATTTTTTATATTCTAATTCTTTGGATGAATGACACAAAGAATTCTACCATAACATTGTGTATCACATGTTCTATGGCTTTGAAGCATATGACTGTGAACCGAAGTATTAATTGAACACACATTTTTGAAGCACTGCTCTCAACTTATATATTATATCTAAGGCTTTGTTGATCAATATGAATATAAACATTTGACAAGAGTGTTGTGTCTCCCATCTATGTTCCATGCATAGTATGGATTTTAAATCTGATTTGAGTTATTGCTTCTATGGTTCTATTGGTTGTTGTTTCTAATTTTGTTAATGTATATAGAATGGACCCCGATTTTACCACACTACTACATATAGTAATAAGTTTCAATGGAAAAGTATGATGGTACAATTAAAATTGGCCATACCGTCGAAAATTATAAGAATTAGTGTAATTTTTTTTAAATTGCTTTTTTAATTTAGCCCACATTTGTCGGTATTTTGATGACATGTATTAAACTTGTCGTAAGCCTGATGATATTCTCCTTACCATTGAAAGATTGATAGTAGCTTACAATCATTGCAATACCAACAACATTGTTGGGTCCTTCTTTTTTTGGACAGTTTTGATCAATTTTTGGTTGGGAAATGGTCATGGAAATGATTAGCGAGAGAAAGAAAAGTAAATAGAAAAACCGATCAGAAACTAAGAACAAGAAGAGAAATTGACAATTAGAGATCAGATACATTTATCTTGGAATTTTCCAAAGCCATAAAAGAAGGATCTAATTGGTAATTTTGAAAGAATCAAAATAGAAGTGGACCAAAGCCACCAAATTTTTTCAAAGGAGTCTAGTTGGACCATATCAAGTGAGAAGGATCAATATAGAGGAGATATCTATAAAATATGCATGGATGAATCCAAAAGAGAGGATAGAGAGACTTGTGCTAACTTGTTTTCGGAATGAGATTTGAGATCCTTGTATTGTAATTATTATTTAGTATTATCTTATTTCTTTTGGTTGTGGTCTTAAGAAGCCTGTGAACAACTTTTACATATCTGTATTGTAATAATTGGCCCTTGATCTAATATAATGATGGTGTTTTAGGGTTATATTTGTGTGTTATGTGAATGAATATTTTTATGTGTGTTCCCCTTTAAAAAAATAAAATTATTTTGTTTGATAGGTTGTTGTATCTTTCTATCATGTGCACAAGGTTGTTTAGATTTCCCTAGTAATTAATTGGTTGATAAATAATGTATTTAAGTAATCTAAATTCCAACACCGACTAACCTTCCCTCTAACATCTAAGGATTCTTGGAATGCTTTGGGTGAGACTTTTCTCCCTCGTAGAGGAATGAAAATGTTGGTGTTGCACTAGACTACAATGAGATCCTTTGTTGGAAACTAGTGGCTGAACCTTGGGTTTGCATGACAAAATTTTCAGCCAATAAATGGTTCTATTGTCAGGAACCTGAGCATTTTGAGTGGATTTAGATCATGATGACAAGGATTCTCAAGGGTGATATTCAAGAATAGTAATACAAGAAGCGTGATTTGTGTATCCTATAACAAGCTCAATTAAAACAAAATAACTTAGATTGGGTTACAGAGGAAATCTTATTTGCAGAACCTGTGTGTGATTAATACAAGATTTTTTGGGGTAAGTTTCCAGAGGATTCATATACTGGTTGAGTAGATTGTGGCATATAGTAGGAATTAGAAGCCATGGACCAATATTGATAGATTGGACCACAACATTTTTGTTGCATTGCATCACTTAGATACTAAGTTAATTAGAGCTATTGACTTTTGATTCCAAGTGAATTTGGAAGGTTATAGTGTTGAATTTTTTTATGGAGAACCATCAGTGTTTTTCCAAAGCTAAAGCAATATTAGAGTACGGGTTATAGGGAATATTGTTAAAAGAAATACCCTTGTAGATCAAATTTCTCATGGTTGAATAGAGATTGCTACCATTCCAAGAGATCATCATGGAAGTGTAAAACCCTAGGTACTAGGGGTAGGGTGTATGGGAGAGACGTTTCTTAGTTGCGGAAGATGAGGGGGAGTTGCGATAAATGCAAAATATTTGAGGATGGAACAAGATTTTATGGCACTGAGAACGACACAAATAGCTAACAAGTGGTGGGAAAAGAAGTTGCGAGAGATTAGAAGTAGGAGAAGAGAGTTGCAACAGATATGTGAACCATTGAGTAGTCCAAAGTTGCAAGTTGGAGGAATGGCTAGCCTAGAGTTGCAAAATAGTAAACTAGGAGAAGGATCTCATTCTGGAAAATAAGGAGCAACCAAAGGAGGTGTGATAGGAGACCAACATAGAGGAAAGGAGCCCACTAGGAGTCAGGAGAAGTCCAGACATCCAAAATTCCTAGACATTCAGTTGCGATGATCAATTAGAACAATCTTGTAGATGACAAAACGCACTTTGTGATGAGATGATTTTTCTTTGAAGATGATTTGGTCCTTGAAAGTAGAAATCTGCAAAGTAATAATGCAACGAATTTCCTCCCTAACCTTCCTCGGGTACTTTATCATAATATTGTAAAATTTCTTTCTAGATTATTTAAAACTTTGAAATTTTAGCCAGTTTATAGTAGTTATACAATGGTAGTTATGTTAGTAGTGTTCAAACAAATTTTTTGGTCTTCTTGTAACTTGGTTCAAAAGGTTTTGTATTCGTTCCATCTCGTCAAACAACAATGGCAGGGAATGTAGCAGGTTTGTTTACTTAGTACCCTGATTTCTTGGGCTAAGGAGACAAATATGTAGAGAAACATTGGTATTTATGCGAAGCCATTTGGAGGGCTAGACAAACCCCAGATGCTACTAAGATCATTGAGTTTTAGACAACCTTTCCGAATTGAGCATTTTGATGGTTCATTAAATGGTCTGATTAAATCCCAATCCAACTCTTGATATAATTAGCGATAGTTTATCAAGGAATTTAAGCTTCCCCATACAGATCTGTTGAGATTGCAACAAGATGATGGAGCTTAGTGAAAAGAGTCGCCTTCACTAAGTGGGCCCGCAGGCTATTTTTGGCGCAAGTCTATTTTTAGACTATGTCTATTTTTAGACATATGGATCATGTCTATGGATTGCAGGTTGTTGTTTATGGAGAATTGATCAAGTTGGGAAAAA
>APFE030996353.1:72637-101789 GCA_000404065.3 Pinus taeda | reverse complement strand
AGAACTCAAGTGAGTTGAGTTTAGTGGACTAGAGGTGCAGTTGATGGAGTTGTGTTCAGTTTAGCTTTGTTAAACTGGTTGTATTTAGTCTAACTGGCGAATAGACTAGAGATGAGTTGGGTGAATTAGTTATTAATTAATTCACAAGTTATTAACTCATAATACAACTAATGAATACATCAGTTAACTCAGTTGCATGTCAGTGCATGTTCAGTTCAGCAGGGACAGGTGTTAGAGAATCAGATTGCTATCAGTTGTGACTATAGTTGTGCACCAGATCTTGCACAAATCAGGGGATTGAGTATGCCAATGAGTTTCCCCACATTGTAGCTTGTTCTCACGTGATTTAGCCAAGGAAAGACGTGGCTGCCTTGGAATTATCATCAGTTCTCATGCAGGTATTGAGCAGCGGAGGCGGGCAAGCAGCGAAGGAGATTTGAGCCAGTGATTGATTCAGATCTGAGCTGTATTGTGTGTAACAGAGCTGGAGATACTTGTGAGAAGCATTATACTATGTAATGTTACATGACTCAATCATTAATATACAGATAGTTGGGTTTTTAGCGAGATGCTTTCCCCGGGATACATACTGTGTTAATGTGTGAATGCTCTTGATGTTTTATTGTTATTGATGCTGCTATATTGATGATCAACGTAGAGGAGCTTATGTATTGTGTATGTTTTCTGCAATAGTACATGATCAGGATAATCTCTGTTGAATATGTGTTAAATTATTCAAAATTTCTACAAGATCAACATGGTTTAGTAGAGTTATGGGACATCAAGCAACATGAAGGAAAGACTGCATGGGAATGCATGAAGTGCTTTAAAGATGTTATTGGGAAACTAACATATCCTATTGATCCTCATCATCAAATGGATCTATTCATTAAAATATTTGTTGTTGTTAACTAGAACTCCTTTAACGCAACAAAATATTGACACCTTACAGGATGCGCTAGAACAAGCTATGCAGATTGAGGCCATGGCAGGATACCCTCATGAGTACAAGTTGGGTACTACTTCTAGTGATCCAGCTATCATTGGGTTGCAACATCAAAATGTTGATTTAACAGAGAGATTGAAGGATATGCATGTTGTGTGACCCTTACATCCACATGTTTTGGTGCACTAATTGTCATGTTGAGGAACACCACACTAATGAATGCCCAACATTGTGGAACATAGGTCCATCTGTTGTTCCTATGGGACCACTTCCACCATTTCCAAGACCTACTACCATATTTATGAAAGTTTTCACAAATGTTTTATATCAAGGGCACACTCAATGTCATGTGTTTCCTAATTTCCAAGGTATGTCACCCAATGAATATTGTGAGATTTGTCGTACTTATCGACATGCACCTCATATTTGTCCCATTTTATAGAAGTATTCCAATTTTCCAAACAATATTTTTTGTGAGTTTTGTGGGTCTTTGACTCATCATATAGATCAGTGTAGAGATTTGGATGCTTTGGCCAATCGCCTTAATAGGACTGCATTTCACGTTAATGAATCCCCTTGAGGATGAGGAGGAGGCGACTTAAGAGGGGAGATATATGGAGCAAGAGGCCCCATTTGATGTTGCAAATGTGATCAGGAGGGCCATGTTTTTCATGACTGTCCATTACCAAGGAGGCCCTGGTGTTCCCATTGCCAAGGAAACACCCATGCTAATGAATGTTTCCCTAATCTATTTTCTCACTAGGAGGAGCATAATAGGAAAAGGGACACTAATTTAATCAATGCAAAACCTAGAGAGAAAGAACAAGTTCATCAATAAAATATTAATATTGTCACTATAGGAGGCAAGAAGAATGGAGCAGATAAGGAGGTAACAAAGAAACCTGTCATAATAAAGTTTTCATCTCCACTTAAGTCTTATGACCCTACGTAGCAAAAGGATTACTACAGGGATGCTACATAAATTTTTAAATATTTGTGTTCTTCTTATAATCCATGAATAGGTCAACAGGGAAAGGCACAGTTGAAGAGTCCTCGATACTTCCAAGAAACATCTCACCTTGTTATGAACTGGCTTAAATTGTTCTTGTACATCATGTGTGATGAACAATTGCCTGCCTAATTATGCAAAAAGCTCAGAATTATTGTCAAAGATGAATAATTTTTAGAAACACCTATCTTTGCCAACTTTCCTTAACATAATTCCAAATGTGTCCATTGTAACAAGAGGAGAATCATAAGGAGTTCTACATTGATGCCCAAATTTCCAAATTCTAGATTAAATATTCTATGTTAGATTTGGGATCAGATGTAAATATTTTGTCGAGGAAAACTTGGGAGGCAGTGTAAAAGCCTAATTAAGTGTTTCCTCCAATCCATCTATGTATGGATAACTAGTATTGTATTATCCCCGGTGATTATCTAGAAGATATAAAGGTTGATATTGCAGGTGTGATAATATATGTGGACTTTGAAATTATTGATATAGTGGGTGATAAATATCCTTATTCAACCTTATAGGGAATTGATTGGGCTTTTGAAAAATATGATGTTACCAACTTCAAGAGAGAGACAATGATTTTTAAAGTAGATGGAATCATATTCATACAATTTTTGGATCCTTATCAAGGTCCAAGATTCACTGAACCTATTAACAATGCAGAAAAGACTAATATTTTGGATTAGTTATATCATCTTATTGCAGGAAAGAGGGATGACTATATAAATCCTAGAATAGATGGTTTTCTTAGTTGGAGGAGTGTTCAACACATAGAATTTGGTTCAGATATTGCATCGGATGATTGACAACAAGGAGACCACAAGTTTCACTCTATACACTATGCAATAATTCGTTGTGCCTGTTGGGTTGGTACTAAGGTAAGTGATACCATACTTTCAATGGTATAGAATACGTTGTCAATTTTATTAAAGAAGTTGATTCAAACATTGAAGAACATAAAATATTCCTTTTATGGATGTCGCTCGCAAGCAACCACTGCAAGATAGTGGGGAGCTCATCGTGACCAATTCCAAAATTGGGAATCAATAAAGATTGATTTGTTGTATCAGTTTACTATTCGTAAGAAAAATTCATAAGTTATTCATGTAAATGAGGGTTACTCTAATCCTTGATGTTGAAAACCAGGACAATACTGTGAAGGAAGTTGAGTATTCTGGCTTATGGGTGAAAGCTAATCCATGTAAAATTTGTTTAGTAGATTAATACAAGAATTGAGTAGCGTATTAGCAGTAGGGTGGTTTTCTCCTAAAAGGGTTTCCACTGGAAATACTTTTGTTCTTATGTGTGCATGCTTGTGTTGATGTTTCTCATGTCTATTATGCTTTCAATTTATTGTTGCTTTCATATTTAGTTAAGATAATGTTTTTAATGTGCATGGTTATTTGATATTGTGGGAAAAATATTTTAAATTGATATAAAGGCCATCATTATTGATTCACCCCCCCAGTAGTGAATACATTTCCAACAATTTTTATCAGAGCTGGTGCTCTTCACTAAAGCTTGACCGCTTTGAGAGTAGATCATGGATCATGGCCAAAATCAAGAAGAGGATGTCTCAAAAGACAAAGGGTTTGAAAAAGGAAGAAAATCAATCCATTTCAAAAGAAGCTGCAAATTGTGAACCCTCGGCCAAATCGGATGTGTAATGAGGTGGTATTTTGAAAGAATTTTTTAATTATGATTCTCATGATTCTATAGAACAACTTAGTGAAGATAAGATGTATATTTCTCTTGTTAAGGTTGAATATGAATAAGCAATGGATGTGAACAAAGAATTAGTTGATTAAGTGGATAGACTAAAAGATGCATGTAGATATCATAAGAAATTGTTGCAGATTTGTGATGAGAAGGAGGAAAATCTCAAGTAGGAATTCACTACCTTGAGGAACTAGCTGGCAGACTCAAAAAGTAATCAGAAGTAATGTGCAACAAGAAAAATGAAAAAAAAATGTTACGTAGAAGCACTCGAAAATGTAGCAGATAAATTGAGAAAGCAACTTGAAGAAAAAGATCAGCAACTTGAAAAGGTTAAGAACAAAACAATAGTGAACAGGTCTAACTCTTACCTTCAAAGAGGAGATGCAAGTTCGGATGTAGGAAATATTAATAGAATTGATTCAAAGAAGCTAGTGACAAAAATTGTCGGCATCCATGACAATATTTGAGAGAAGAGACAACAAATTCATCACAAGTAGAAAAGTAGAAATTTGAAGGAGTTACTATTCCAAGAAGATCATACGCTTCTAGAATTGATAGTAGCAGAGTTCAAAGGAGAAATCAGAATTCATTTTCTCCCTTAATGAAATAGATTGAGTGTTTTAGTTGTCACCAGTTTGGACATGTGGCAACCTTTTGTAGGAGAAAATAGGATACAACCATGCAACAGTTTGGAAAGAAAATAATGGGATATTCTTTCATATATACAAGTTTGTTTAATGGTTTATGTTATGCATGTACCCTTTTTGGTGGTAAGGCCATTGATTGCAGATCTAGTATGAGAAGATGGAAATATAGCATGAGAAACAAAAGATCATATCCTTTGGCTTCTTATCTTGGACATGTAGAATGTTATATGTATCACAACTTTGGATACATGGCAAAGAATTGCCAGATGTCTAGATCCATGAGACATTCATTACAAAAGAAACAACCAAAGAAGCATGCGCAACCAAGGAACCAACCAGGAGCTATGTGGAAGAAAAAGAAGGAACGATTAGGAAAATGTGGTATTTCTCTGTGTTCACGTGATGAGGATGATAAATGGTATATTGATAACAGATGTTCACATCATATGTTAGACAATAGGAGAAAATTTCACTTATTGAAGATAATCAAAAGCGATCATGTTATTTTTGAAGGAAGTGAACCAACGAGAGTATTGGGAAGTGGAAAGGCTAACCTTAGTGAAAAGAGGACCAATGAAGAAGATGTATGGCTCATTGAGGGTCTTAATCACAATATTCTAAGTGTGATCCAAATGATGTATGGAGGTAAGGAAGTGGTATTCAACTCCAAAGGTTGTTTCATCTAGAAAGAAGCATCAAAGAGAGTGATAGCTAAAGGAGTCAAGACACCTGACAATGTTTATGTATTGAAGGGAAGAGTAAGAAAAGAAAGGAGATCGAATAATTACTCTTCGTATTCATAATCATAGTAGAAGAGATCAACACATATTGTAGTCCGCTCTTACATGATAGATGTTTTAGACTGCAAAATGAATGTGGGGCCTTCATTGGCTCAGGGGGAGTATATGGTAGATCTTGTTTTGCATGCAGTTAGGATTTGATTTTAATGATTCTTATCTTTTTTATTATGATTTATTGATAATGGATTTTTTCTACTGATGTTTTTTTTGCTAAGGCTATTGTGATCAAGATATTTACTATTTTGATGAGTGGATATGGCACATGTTCAGGGGGAGAAATTCACATGCTTCCAATATTTCAGCAGTCTTTTTGGTATTTCAGCAGTCTTTTTGGCATCATGTTTCCTTGGAGGAGTTGGTTATGCATTCCATGCTATGTGATTGTATGACATGAGATTGTTGCAGGTGTATGTGTTTTGGTTATGCATGGATTATATTTGGCCTATATGAGTTGACACACATTTGACATGTATTATGCATCTTGGTGTGGTGATATTATGCATGTGATGTTGCTATGGAGGTTAGTATGATTGTGGATGATGTTTATATCTATGAGGATGGTTATTGATGTGATGTTACTGCTATCATTACATCACTATATGCTTATTGTTGCTACTAGTTTTGCTTATCTTGTATAGGTTCATGCTCCATATGATGGTTATTGTTGTTGCCACGTATAGATACAAAGGACTGAGATATTGGATTGATTGGTGTGCTATGTTGCTGGTTTACGATGTTGTTGATATTGATGTGTTGTTGATTTCTGTTGCTGAAATATTGATTCATGGTTTGTGATTTGGAGAGGTTGATGCATGTCTCTTATGTGATTTATTTTGACATTATCTTGCATCTATGAAGAGGACATTTTGTGGATCATTTGATATATGTTCTTGTATTGATGAGAATATTATTATAACCATATATGAGATAGTCTCATTCTTGTATGTGTCATGCATAGAGTTGTGAGTCATGAATGACATGAGTTCATAATGAGTCATAAGAGTTATTCCAACTATGTATGGGTTGTTAGTAGTGTTGTTACAACCATGAATTTAATGTACTATTCATATACACTTCCATACTTGTCATAAGTGGGGCATCTAAAGACATGTATGCATTGAGAGAGATTCATGTTAGTCATGGTTCATCCATATAGCTTTATTGATGCCATTGTACAATCATGTATCATCTTTTATAGTCATGTAATAGGCCTATGAAGCCATGTACTCTATTGCATATCATTTGGTCATATTCATTGGTCCATGTGGAGTAGTCTCTTGCATATGGAAAGGAGGCATTGTAATATATATATATATATATATCAGTTTACATTCATCCATGGAGATGTTTGGATTCAATGGAGTATGATTGGTCATGCTATAGTGACCTTGTTCCTCAGAGGATGTTCTAGCTTCTTATAGGAGTGAGAGATCTTGGTTCTAGATAGTCATTGTTGTTCTTATATATGAGTTTTTTGTTGCTAGATAGTTCATTCTGGAGAGGATGTATTTGCTATTATTTCTTCAGAGTTGATTGGATATATGTTGTTTCTACTATAGAGTTGATCAAAGTTGATGCTGCTAGTTGGTAACATTACGCTGCTACTTCTATATGTTGGTGATCTGATCTATTGTTGCTATTATGACATGGATTATGTTGTTATTGCTTCAAGGGAGAGAGCGTGTGTTTCAGTCATTACTATTGTTGAGTGAGAGAATCTATTGTTGCTCCTCATAGGAGATGTATATTGATGCTCTAGTGTGTTGTTGATTGGGCATAGCTTGTGTCTAGGGGGAGTTTAGTGCACATAATTTTCAGTTATGTGTGGGAGTGTTGTTATATTTTAGCCTTGCACTACATTGTTCATCACCTACATATTATGGAGATGAAAATATAGCATTTTTCCTTGACATATTTAGCCCTTTTCCATTGATGTAAAAGGGGGAGAATATGAGGATGAAGATTAGTTTTCATATGGTTGTTTCAACTGAGGTTTCCATCAATGCCAAAGGGGGAGATTATTGGCATTGATGTATGTTGCAGTGTTGTAGATATGTTGTTGGTTGGCATTGATGTTAACCTAGTTTTTTGGGTTGCAGGTGAATTGGTTATGCATGTCTTGTGAGGTTGCAGGTGGCTTGGGTATGGATGACGTGTCAATGGTCTTTGACATGTACACTAGCATGGAGACATGAGGATGGGGCCGTGATTCATAGGTGTTGCATACATAGTATGAGAAGAGTTTATCATGGTCCTCATGTTCATGTTGATGTTTTTGTTATTGAGTTAGATGATGGTGTGTTGCACTTGCCTTGATGATCAGTCGTGTAAAGGTGTTGCATGGCTAGTACATACTAAAGATATGATGGTCTCCTTGTTCATGATGATGCTTGTAGAGATGTGATGATATTCTTGATCATGTTGCTAGATATAGATGTTGGTGGTTGCTACAGGAGTTAGATTTGAGGAGCCTTATTGATTAGGTCTCCATGTCCCGAATTAGGTATCTCATGTTGATGATGTTATACATTGGGCTTGGAGAGGATCTACAAGTGTCACTGGATGCTTGAGATGGTTATACATGTGTTGGAGAATGTTTGACATGTTTTGGAGCTGCATATTGATGGTAGAGTTGTTGTCAAGAATTTTGACGGTCTAGGTGCTAGTATGGTTGTTGGTTGGCATCCAAGTCAACCTGGTTTGACTTATGATTATGATAGTGATATGGAAATGACTAGGTGAAGTGTTACAGAGGTGTCAGTGACTTCCAAAGGTCCTACATAGGTTTGTAAATCTCTAGAAGAAGGTTAAGAAGGATATGAGGTTATTTCACTGAGTTTTGACCATCCTCTTCCTTAGTTGCATGGATGATGGGTCATGGGAGTGACTGAAAAGCTCCAGTCATTGCCATACATGCCTATGGGAGCAACTGAGGAGATCCTATCGAATCTAGTCTGTGTTGTGCATGCGATCAAGTTTTTTCATGAGAATTTCTCTTCATTCCTCACACAAATCAACTAATTTCGGTATTATGGTGAAGTTTATGATTAGAATTTTCCAAAAAAAGGTCGAATCAAGTCATGGGGTCTCTAGAAGTTGCTCAAGGTTGAATATATCAAAAGGCTAGTGGAGTTAGTGGTTTATTTGGTTAAGAAGCTTATTGCTAGAAAATTATATATTACAGCGCAATCGAACACATAAAATATTACAGAAACATAAACAAAGAAAATGCATAAAACAAGAGAGACATAGATATTCATGGTTCACCCAATTTGGGCTATGTCTACGAAGAAACAATGAGTCTTTCCTTTTATATTATCCAGCAAAAGGAAGAGATACAACCTATAACAGATCCGTTGTAATTTCCTCTTTGCTCTCACATAGTCTCTTCTCTCTTTCTTACTCCGAAGAATAATACACAGTCACAATACAATTCCCTCATATAAAATTAGGGTTGGATTCTAGGGAAAAAACCATAAATTAATCATAACTTCTACCGTGAGATCATCTGCCTAACGAACGACCCAGATTGACTACAAAATTACAATATTTTACAAGGTAATTTTACATCTATTTTTAGCTTCGAAGGCAGCGCCCTCGAACCCCTGCCATGGGGGGGGTCATAAAATTGTCATCCCCCCCTCCCCCTAGACCTCCTTGATGGAGATTAAAAAGGCAGTGTTATAGAAATATTTGGGCACTGCAACCCCAATCACATATTTCCATAAACCAAGGGCTTCTGAGTCCCTAAAAGTGTTGTTTCATGCCCTAAAAGAGCAAGGTCAGCTGATTACATCATCTCCCAGAATTTCTCCACAGAAAACTGCTTAGAACTGGTCAAAACTAGACCATACATATTGCTTAGTGCAGAGGGTGCAATGCATCTCACCTGCTCAGTGTAAAAGTGTGATGCATATTGGAAAGCCCTTCTATAGGGTGCGATGGGCGAGAGTAGACAAATGGCAGAGACAGTTTGCAAGGTGGATGATCATGGAATCTTCCAAAAACTTCTCCTGTGACACTTGCCTCTCTGAATTCACCCAGGGATGAGTAAGATATCATCAATATCCAAGTGGAATCAAGAACTATCAGAGAGAAAACACTGATCAAAATCCCAAAAGCTGACTCACCCCCCTACAATCATCTATATATGGATCCCTCATCCCAGAGATCCAGAGAGGCTAGAATATTGTATCTTGTAAGGAAGTGTTGTTGATTTCTTGGTGGAATATCATAGTGTTGGGTGATCTAATATTTTCATGAGGTGAAGAAGGGCTTTCATGCTAGGAGGATGACGTTGGGTCAGATCAACGGGTTGTAATCCTCTCTTCTAATCTCTATATCAATAAATCTATTCAAGGTTTCCTCCACATTCTTGTATGTTTGCTAATATATGCATGTATGTGGTCAATATATATCTGGTTCTATATTGTTTATGACTGTAGATCTCTGCACTTTGAAGGTATTATGCTGCTTTGACTTTACAGGTACTCTTTGAAGCGGAGTAGTCAAGGGAGGAGCGGCAAAGATCCATCAAAGGGGAGAAGGAACAAGCAGAGAACCAAGCAAAAGATCGAGATTGGTATTTTCTGGTCTTCTCCTATCTACTTATCGTAAAGGAAAATGAAAGTAACTTTAATCTATTTGTTTCTAAGATAGCTACCCATCTTAGTGGGACTAGCAGCTCTGCATAGACACTAGATTTCCCGATAACAAAATGGCGACTCCACTGGGGAGCGACTAGTTTGTTTGCTTGTCTATATTTGTTTGCTTTATAAACTTACAGACGGAGCCTGAAGTCAAGCCAGCTAGCCTTTGAACTTCATTTGCTATGCAAGTGAAAAGTAGATCAATGCTGCTTCAATCTATCTATGGGTTTTGTTTATAAATTGAACAATTGATTTGCAAACATCCTAATTTCCCTGGCGGTGGCTCAAGTAGCCTCATTAGATCAGCCCCTGTGATTTGCATTTACTGACTATCATTTGCTCAGCCTAAATCCATGAACTAAGCTGCAAACTGTGACCTAGAACCAAGTTGAAATCTCATCCCTGGACCACCACACCTTCTCCTCTTGGGAATCTGGATGCACCACACCTCCCATGTGCAGTAGGTGAGACGCATCGCACTTTCCCTGTGTTACAGGTGCGATGATCAGATAAGACCTCTTATGCTTCCATATTTTGGTTTTTTGTTCACTCTCTTCAGCTTTATTCAAGAGTTTTGATGTCTGTGATCAGTATACCTTTGTGGAAAATCCCTTCCTTTACATGATTCAGCTTCCATAGTACAAAGAACTGTAAATGTTTTTTATGTATTGTTCACCATTTACGGTCCTCTTTTACAACAAAGTGGTGTAATCAATCTGTCATCTTTTGATTTGAAAGTGTCGCAAGTGTCGTTTTCAGTCAAAGAAAAGAATCCTACTGTTCTTGATGGTCGATTACACTGTTACTCTTGTATTTGATTTGAATTAATAGTTTTTCAAGTGTCGAAAGCAATTTTCAATTCAAAATTGCAAAGTGGCGTCATTATCTTCCTTTAATTTTTTGAAAAGAAAAAATGTTAGTACTATCGCTTGAAATTATTCAAATTTGTACTTAGCATTCTTTTTGTCATTCACACATCAAGAAAGCGAAAACAAATACATGCACGTGCATTTGCATTTAGACTGCTTGTTGATTTTGATTTAGGACAGTGCATCTAGTGTGTGCTCTCTGCTCTTTGTTGAAAGAATTCCGCTTCTCTTTCCTTAGTATCTAGGATTTTCATTGCAAAAAGAAGATTAAATGATTGTTTATCATCTTAGATTGCATTTTAGGAATTGTATATCTACATCACGCAGTGAACCTGAAAGGCAAACTTCTTAAGAAAGATCAACTGTAAAATAAATTCAATGAACATAAAAATGCTTTGGAACCTAACACAAAACATTTAGAAGTCTAGGCTAGAGACATATTCCGACATCGTAAAGCCTGGTAACTATCGCTTTCATCGTAGGTTGGGTGATTCCTCCTCTTTGAGACGAAAAGTGCCAGTACGGACTTGTGCTCCCACGTATCGTCGAGTATATATTGGGAGACCACAATAGGCTATATCCTTTACCCTTAGGAAGCCGTGTCTACTGCCCTATCGATCGCAATGCACTGAACACAACATTTGGGAAGATTGACTGTCGTACCGTAAAAATTATTCTGCAGTTTTTCGATTTGTTTGGTAATCCCTCTGTCTAGATCTACAAAGTAGTCTCTTTCATTCCTTTTCAGACTCCCTAAAGGAAAAGGTCCATCTAAGCACTTGCCACTTCAGGCTCATTAAAAATCAAAGGTGACTAGAGTCATCTTTAGCTTTTTCTTGACTCCTAAAAATTGAAAAAGCAAGTTGTGTCAAAGCATCTTAAATTCATTAAATTCATAATAATTTTTCCCCTTTATTTTCAGTTGATCAAGTAATCCGAAATCGTGGAAGAAAGTCAATCGAAACCTTGTCGTTTGCGGAGACTTACGAGTCAACCGTCTTTGACTCCGGAAATGAAACTATTCCGGACAAAGCGAACTCATTTAACCATATCAAAGTCCCCTGGTTTGGTTGGAACAAGTGTTCCGACATCCTCAGAGACTCCAGTTACTCCAACCATTTCTGGTATCCCTGCCTCTACAGAAGAAATTCCGCAGCCACAACAGGACATTAGAACTGATCCTAGTGTAATGGTAAACACTTCTAATCCTGAACCAGCTCCATCTGTAGCTAATTCGGAAGGTGTTATTCCCCAAACATCTGTCGTTGCAGAACCTATAACTTCTTCGGCACTGGAAATATTTTACGGACTTGACAATCTACCTCTCCCACCTAGTTTGATTGATATGGAAGAGATTGTGGAGGATCCTTCGTCTAGTACTCCATTGTATTTTGGAGCCAGGATCACCCTATATCCTTCTTCATCAGAAGTTAGTCTCCCTTCATCGCAAGTTCCTGTAGAATTGCTAGGAAATCTCTTGGATAGATTAGACATGTCTGAACAACCGTCGACATCTAGGACTGTGTCATCTGATGTAGCAGTAGCAGAACCTCCTGTTGCTACTCCAACAATGTTCGCTGGTATACCATCTATCCCAACTAGCTCTCAACCGCTAGATGGAGTCCATCCAGGAACTATTTCGACAGTATGGTCTGTTCCCATTTGTTCGTCCGGAATAACATCTGGAATCTCTTATGTTGAGTCTCAACAATTTGATCGTTCGCAACAGTATCAATTTGGGTAGTCCTATCCCCAAAGGCCAATTGTTCCTTTGAGCACTAGATTTCCACCGTATGGGGGGTAGTATACCCTTTCATTGTTTCCTCTGGGAGAACAACCATATGGGAGTTCACAACAGAATTTGGGTCATGCTGGAATTACATCCAGCGGTTGGGTGCCAATACTGCCTCAACAACCAAGAGTTGTATACTCAATGCAATAAAGCTTACCTGTGTCAAATATCCCCACTACTCTGGCCATTGTGACAGTGTCGCAAGTACAAGCGTTGCCTATTGTATGCCAACCTCAAGTTTCTCAGGTTGCAATACAACAGCCTCTTGTCTCCACGACATAGCCGCAATCACCGATTAGTGGCTCCCTAATCGGAGCAACCCAGGTTCAAATGGATATTATTACCCCTCATCTTGGTCAAATAGCCAGTATTGGACAACAGCAAATGGTTTCAAAACCATGGCTAGTGCAATATCAACAACTGCAATTCCAACAAGTTTACCAAGGATCTTAGCAACAAATCTTTGCAAGTAATGGGCAGTCGTATAATCAAAACGGTCAACATCAATCATTTCATAGTGGTTATGCTCATCAACCTTACCAAAGTTATCAGCATCAAATGCATTATGCTGGTATGCAAAGACCCACTGCTTAGGCGATACCATCCTATCTTGGGTACACTTTTCCAAACTTGAATCAACAGTTGCCCTTCGTGGTGACTTTAGAGTTACCAGATCTAAATCGGCTAACAAATGATCCAATTGCTTATGCCCCTTGGTGGCCGGTGATTCCTCATAAACTTTTGTCAAATATTCCTAAATTTAATGAAAATCCGAGTGAAGACCCGTCGAATCACGTGATGACCTTTCATCTGTGGTGTTCATCCAACACTCTAAATGATGGTTCGATTAGGATTTGCCTTTTTCAGCGAACGTTAACTGGTCCGGCAGCAAAATGGTACATTGAATTGCCTGGAGCTTCATTTGATAACTTCAGTGATCTTTCCACAACCTTTTTAACCCATTTTCAATTACCTATAAGGTACGAAATAGGAACAGAGCTGCTTACCAATTTTAAACAGACGATAGCCACTCATATATCTGATCATATCCATGATTGACGGCGTCGTCGTAGAATGGTAAAAACGTATGTTCCTGATCAGCTGCTAGCTAAATGGTTTATTAAGTCATTGTTACCTTCTATAATAGAAGAGGTGGCAAAGGGAGGGGTCGTCACTGAAGAGAAAGTCATTGCTCATGCGCAATATCTAGACTTGATCTATACTCAGTCTGGCATGCTCTATGACAAAATCCTTGATGCTCCTAGACTAGAATTTTCCGTTCCTCCTCCTAAATGAAACAAGGACTCTCATGCCGGTGATGGCGTGATAGGTATGACAAGCACAAAATCGACAAAGGCTACAACTAAGAAAGCCCATAAGATTTCTGATCAAAATGCAAATGAAGAACTTCTCGCCTCGGAGGTAAACGCCATGTCGATTGACAAAGGCAAAGAACCGAAGAAACTAGGAGGCAAGAAGAAAAAGAAAGGGAAAAAGAAGAAATAGGAGGGGATGTCTCCTGAAAAATCTTCTGCAAACCCTTCTAGGCAAAGGAAACCCCCTGCGAGGTGTCATATATGTGATGAGGATCATTGGACGAGAGACTGTCCACATAAAGCTGAAGTTAAGAAACTCTTTAAGAGTTCAAAAATCTCAGTGGTATTGACTGATCCGTTTCCAAACCAAGGAACAAATCTGGTTTCTAGTGACAATGCTTCCCCATCCCAAGTTCTTATGTTGTCCATTTCAAAACAACAAAATTATGCTTTGATATCGACAAGGAATAAAGATTACAGGAATCCACAGCTGTCGAACAACAAGGCTATTGATCAACCTAGTAGTTTGACAACAACTTCGACCGAAGTTGTGCCACCCATCATTCCTGAGCTAACGATAAAGCTGCAAAATGGAGTAGTACACAAATCAACATTTAATCCTTGTGCCAGAGTAGCACAAAATTATAATATAGTAGAGGACCTGGCCCAATCGCCATCCGCTATGTCGACACTTGAGGTACTACAAAATTGCCCCTCCCAAAAGCAGGCTTTATCATGAGCAATAGGTGGGATTGACCTAGTGGATTCCAATCTTGTGGCCTTTAATGATAAAGGATATGACCCTCAGTTATCAGCTCAACTTGCTTTCCTTATTCAAGTGAAAGCCCTCAACAAAACTGTTCATCGAACGATTATTGATGAGGGAGCATCTACATGCATTATGTTGATGAGTTGTTGGAAAAATTTGGGCTCACCACCCTTGTCGCGATCATCAACAACATTGAAAGCATTCGATGGATGAACATACACTCCATACGGGATTTTAAGTAACTTGCAAGTTGAACTGGGGGGCAGGACAGTATAAATTGATGTTGAAGTTATCGACGGAAACCTTGATTACAACATCCTACTAGGAAGGCCTTGGATATATGCTATGGCTGCAGTTGTGTCGATGTACTTCAGAAACATTGCATTTCCTTTCCAATGAGGAATTGCAATCGTCGACCAACAAACATTCCTCCCCAACAGTTCGCAAGTTACGGGAAGCATTCCGATGATCCACAGAAGCCCTCATTTGCTTCAAAATATCGGAGTAGGCCTACTAAAAGACCCTACATTAATGGGGACTTTTGCCCTACCACCTCCAAACAATCTGGTGGAAGTGGCCATGGTGGGAACATGCAATATGGTATCTTCTATTCAAACGATGTCTGAAAATGATATTTGCATGGATCATCAAAAGGTATTGCCCCCGAGCCCAATAGAAATATTGTAGCAGTCAATGTTTTTGGCTTGGGAGGCAAACCTAAAGCAATGCTCATCAAGCATTTGGATAGATAGGTCTAAGGAATATGGCATCCCTTTAGATCCTTGGTCGCAAGTACATTCTACAAACAAAGGAATTGTTCAGTCAATGATGATTGACGGGGCACCATGGGAAGATTACCACCATCGTTCCCATCTTCCAAATTGTAAGGAAGATAGTTCTAGTGACCTTGATCATCCCTCAGTTTTTGATTTTCTATCAAATACTATAAATACAGTGGATTCCGAGTGAAACCTATCCAATATTGAAGAGACTACCGCCATCAATATCTCGACCAAACAGATGTTATAGAGAATATTCATGTCGGCAAATCTTGTTCTTCTTCAAAACTGGAAATATATTACACTCTTTTTCGCGAGTTCAGAGATGTCTTTGCTTGGTCATATGATGAAATGCCAGGCATTGACTCGAGCATAGTTGAACATGAAATTGAGATGTATCCAGATGTCAAACCGGTACGACAACGGCTTCAGCAGGTGCACCCCAAGAAATCCATTGCCATCAAGGCAGAAGTTGAAAAACTTCTCCATGCTGGTTTTATCTACCCAGTTCCTTTGACCGATTGGGTATCGAATATTGTTCCTGTAATGAAAAAGCAAGGAACGATTAGAGTGTGCGTCGATTATAGGGATGTAAATCAAGCTTGTCCAAAAGACAACTACCCTACACCCTTCATTGACTAGATCATTGATGAATGCGCTGGATGTGAAATATTTTCATTTATGGATGGATTTTCTAGGTATAATCAAATAAATATCTGCCCACAGGACCAGTCAAAGACTGGATTTATTTGTCCATGGGGCACATTCGCATACCGCAAGCTACCCTTTGGTTTAAAGAACGTAGGGGCAACATTTCAGAGGGCAATGAATTATGCCTTCCATGACATCAAGAACATCGTTCAACCATATCTCGATGATCTTCCATCTCATTCGTGAAAGCGGACCGATCACCCGCAGCACTTGAGAGCGATATTTCTACGTTGCTGACACTACAAGATATGACTCAATCCACACAAATGTGTGTTTTGGGTCAATTCTAGTCGTTTACTTGGATTTTTGGTCTCGAAGGACGGGATTCGTCTTGACCCATGTAAGGTTCAGGCAATCATTGATTTGCCTCCACCTTCAAATTTGCTTCAGATTCAAAAACTCCAAGGGAAAGCAAACTTTCTAAGGAGGTTCATTCCCAATTATGCCGAACTTGCTAAAGGTTATACTCGTCTATTGAAAAAAGAAGTACCCTTCATCTGGGATTAGGTCGCGCAAGATTCCTTTGATGCTTTAAAGGAATCCCTAATAAAACCATCATTAACATATGCTCCTGATTATCAAAAAGACTATAACCTGTATCTGGCTGCAGCAGATACGACCATAGCGATGGTTTTAGTTCAAGAAGACAATGGAATTGAACACCCTATTTATTATTTAACTAGAAACTTAAATGATACAAAAACTAAGTACTCCTATGTTGAAAAGCTAGCTCTCGCAGTTGTTCAAGCGATACAGAGATTTCGACACTACATT
Source organism: Pinus taeda (assembly GCA_000404065.3). Classification (NCBI taxonomy): domain Eukaryota; kingdom Viridiplantae; phylum Streptophyta; class Pinopsida; order Pinales; family Pinaceae; genus Pinus; species Pinus taeda. The sequence continues at coordinate 85,000 of APFE030996353.1, read as the reverse complement.
ATCTTTTGAAAAACTACCATTTTGTCAGATTGCAACCCTATGACTTATATCTTGTCGCGATAGTTACTGGGGGGCAAATATTCCAAATGGATAGCAATTTTGGAAGAGTTTGATCTGGAATTCGTAAAATCCAAATCAAAGAAAGCTCTGGTTTTCGCGGAGTTGCTATGTGATCTCCCATCATCGTCCAACGATTCAACATCCAATGCAACAATCGTGGATGAATCTTTGTTTCTGATATCTTCAAGCAATCCGTGGTATGGAGATATAATCATCTATCTCCAGACCCAAACACATAGGTCTAATACCTCCCATTCAGAGCAGCGACATACTCGATAGCAAGCAAAAGACTACATGATCATCAGTGATACACTTTACCGTCGTGGTATCGATACAGTTCTGTGGAGGTGCCTCACCCATGAGGAGGTTGAAAAAGTCCTGAATGATTGTCATTCAGGAGCGTGTGGGGGGGCATCAATCTGCTTACGCTACGGCTCAAAAAATTTTACGAGCAAGATACTTCTGGCCAACAATGTTCAAGGATTGCATAACCGCAGTCAGAAGTTGCCATGCTTGTCAAATCTTCGATCGCAAAACCAGAATTCCACCCGCACCTCTATAGCCAGTAGTCATTGTTGGGCCATTCGCCAAATGGGGCATAGATTTCATGACATGTAACCCCACCTCGACTGGGGGGCATGGGTATATTATAGTCACAGTATACTATTTTACCAAATGGGTCGAGGCGATGCCTACATTAAACAACAGTGGCAAAACGGCTGCTCTTTTATTTTTCAATCATGTAGTCTCCAGATTCAGTGTTCCACAAGCTATAGTTACAAATCATGGATCACATTTTCACAATCACATGATGGTTGAGTTGGTTGCCAAATTAGGACTGTCCCACGATAGCTCTACTCTGTATTATCCACAAGCTAACGGACAAGTTGAGGCAATCAACAAAATCCTGAAGCGCATGTTGCAAAGGATGATTGGAACCCATAAACGGAGTTGGCACCTAATCCTGTAGTTGGCCTTGTGGGCATACCAGACATTGGTAAGGAATGCAATTAGGTTTACACCCTTTCAACTGGTGTATGGCTTGGAAGCGATCTTACCAGTTCAGTGTGAAATCTCATCCCTCAAGCTCGCAATCAACCTTCTCCCCGGAACTTCAAAAGAGGAGGCTCATTTCTTGGAATTAATCCAATTGGATGAAACCCGTCGTGATTCCACCTTGGCTAACAAAGCCCATAAGAAATGAGTCAAGGCGCAGTTCGACAAGAATGTTAAACCCCATGTCTTCTTAGAAGGTGACCTGGTCTTACATTACGACCAGGAGTCCGATAAGTTAGGAGTAGGTAAGTTCAAGTCTTTATGGATGGGCCCCTATATTGTTAAGTGTGTATTAGTAAAAGGAGCCTACGAGTTAGTGGATTATGATGGGATTCCACTGGCGCAACCCCGCAATGGGTTGTACCTTAAGCGTTCTATGCTTGACTCAGTATAGTAACCCCCATGCTTTTGTTACATTTTTGTTTTTGCTAGGGGTTATCGTTTTGGTTAGGTAATCCACTTTTGCATTTGTTATAGATGTCAAACCCATTGGAATCATTTGTTGGATATGCCGACAGAGCAAGTCATAGTTCGTGGAACCTATCTTCTACGGCCTGGGCCATCTTTGATCCTAGCGGCAAGTTAGTGAGTTTCAGCGGGGTATGTATTGGCCGATCAATGAACAACATTGTTGAATACAGCACGTTGATAGAGCTCCTCTCTGATGCCATCGCACATGGCATACGCTGACTTGTTGTCAGGCTAGACTCGCAGCTCATCATTCTACAACTCACTAATGTCTATTCTGTACGGAATCCAGTTATCTATTGCATGTTCCTAAGGGTTAAGATTTTGGAAAGACAATTCGATTCTATCCAATATCAACATATTTCCAAAAACTTAAACACATTAACAGATTCATTGGCAAATTATGTGTTAGATAGACATTTGCGACATTTATAAAAGAAAAGCATTTCATCAATATTTGCATCAGGATCATGTAACTTAACCAAAATGAAGCTCCGAAAATAAAAAATATATATATAACTGTTTATAGTTTACACATAGTGTTCTGTGTCCAAGACAAAATCGATTAAATGACCCAAAAACTAAAAATACTAGGGGGCGCCCTAGTCCAATGATGTTGGTGATAACAAGTCACCGCCTGTGCAATCATGCGTAAAAGCCTAGTCCATCGACGTGGCATGCCAGTAGTATGTCGTTGTAATCTCAGAGGCAACTCATCAATCCTCACATCTGGGATACCAAGAGTGAGGCCTTTGATCTGATCCTGCAATGCTGCAAGATTCTTCGCCACATCCAGGTCGCGAAGAATAGCCCTCCCTATAGCCTCTCCTACTGGAACGACAGTTGGTGCTCTCAGGCACATTGTTGGTCGCACCGGTCCAATATCTACATGAGCACATGATTTTTGATTAGTCTTGATAAAAGAAAGCATGGGAACATTATAAAAGCAATAAACAAGGATATGGTCAGAAATTTTACCTATAACACTCCACTGCTCACCAATCGGCAGCACCAAATCTGGATCACCCCGGAAATCCATACCAGCATATGGAAACTCGGCATAAACCATCTCCTGATGATTGAACCACTCAAAGAAGGCATCAGAGAAAGAAACCTGTGGCTGACCAGCATGTCGGGCCATAAGGTCAACCCATCTCTGCATCCATGGCTCAGTCGATGGTGACAAACCAAGTGAAATGTACTGTGGCTGCATTAGTGGGATCTTCTCCAAGGCGAAAGCGGTCAAAATGGAACCATAGCCAAAGTTCTTAGATCGTCCATTTTTCACCTTGGTAAGTTGTTCTTTTATCACCGGAAGTACTGTATCACACGAGTTGAATACCTTCGGTTCAAGGCATTCTAAAGCATACTGCATATAGGACCTGTTGGCCAAGTGAAGAGCTGCACTACCAGCTAGTCTAGCAAAGGTGAACAAGATGGTCCTCAAAGACCAGTCAGTGACATCTCGGATGTTGATCTTGTCGTCCCTACTCGGCTGAGATCCTTCTCTACAGTATCGATGAATATAATCCCTCACGGATTCGCCCCATGGGAGAAACTTGATAGTGAGAGAGGGGCACCACGCCTCGATAAACCGGTCAAAAAATAGATGTCCACGACATTCAAGGGGATGGATTTTCCTCTAATCTGGAACACCTGGTTGGTAGGATCTCATGCATCGAGGAAATATTGCAACAAGTTGATTTGTTGCCTCATGCTAGAGATGCAGAAGAACTTGAGAAAACCACAGTTCCGCAATGCAGTTACCGTACTTGGATCATGTAAAGCAACCATGTCCTCTTCTTCATGCTCATGTTCTCACCATGTAACAACCATTTTGCTCCAATGAATCTCTGAAAACAAACAAGAGAAGAGTCAGGATCCTGATTTGGAAAAAAACAAGCAAAAATTCTATAAAAAAGCAGTGCACAAACTTCCCTCCTTGCGCCCATCGCACCCTAGTTGTGTACTAGGAGCGATGCATACTGACTGGCCAATGGCCAGCCTAGTATGCATCGAACCTTTCAATGTACACAGGGTGCGATGGGGGCAGAATGAATTGTTCAAACCCAGAGGCTCAGGAAAGTAGGGAAACATGCTCAGAATTCAAAAAGAAAGGAATGCAACTGAAGAGCACAGGTTTAGCTCCTACCTAGTCCATACGACGCCAAGAATCGTCCACAGAACCTCCCAAAATCAGCTAGTGAAAATCCAAGGGGAAAACACCTCCAAAGCTCCAACAGTCTCAAGCTCAAATGAAATGGTAAAATGAGGGGTAAAAAACTACTTTTAAGTTACTTTTCACGTAATTTAAGTAGGGTATTAGTGTTTTAACTCATTTTTCAAGCATGTATTCTCATTTCTAATCAGTTTGATGGAGCAATTGAACAGGTAGTATGACTGTCAAAAGAACATAGTGTTAACAATGGGTCGAATATCAATGACCATTATCACAAGCAGTTTTTATGTGAAGTTTAAGCTCATTAAAAATTAAACCTAAGCAATGAGAAAATGTTCCCCCAGAGTTTAAGCTCATTAAAAAATGAACCAACCTCCAGTAAAGAACCTTTGTGAATGCATTATCATCAGCTTCTGAGCCCTGGTCATGTTCTTGCCATCACCTCCACTCTGTTTTAGCCAATCATACACCTCCATTTGATTGTTTACCCTTTTGAGGAACAACTGCAAAGAGTGATGCTGTTAGCCATCCTTGTGACACTGCCATGATTGGAAAATTCCAAACCTTACTTGGAATTAGCAGCTACCCGAAAATATCACTCGTTCCTCAAAGATGAGTCTCCTTTAAGATCTTTTCACCTGACTCGTAAAATATGAAAAGATTACTGAGCAGTTGGCCTCTCCAGCTCGTTAAAGCTACTGGGAGTGCTATCCATCCTTTAGATTTTAATCTTTTTGGACCTGAGGGATTATTACACAAAAAGATCGAGCGCTTGTCTTGGTCGGCTCGTTAAAACTATCGAAAATTCATCCCTTTTGTATTATTTTATACTTTTTCGGACTTAAGGAATTATATGACGAAAAAGGATTACTGGAGCTTCCTTTCCATCCCTTTTCAGACTCTCTAAAATTGAAAAAGGACCGAGTTTTCTTTGTCATTAAACTCGTTAAAACCAATAGCGACAAACTTGTCCATGCAGACAAGAACGAGTTTCACTGTCGCTGGCTCGTTAAAACATAGCGACAGGTTGCCGAAAGGAAAATTATAGAACAAGCATATGTTATCCTCCTCAAGCATGATAAAAATAAAGAGGTACTGGTCAGCAATGACTGGGGAAATTGGGAAGAAAACTTGAAGAAACTTTATTGGTAGCGAGTCGCTCTTGAACATGACACTTTCCCTCCATCACCATGATTGAGTCGGGTTTATTCCGTTCACCGGCCATATTACCATTGGTCCACCGTACCATCCATCTTTGGGGTTAATGCTACCAATCCATTTCAATGTTGCCGATATGTTCAAGAGAATTCGATCAGAGAATTCACCAACCCAGCTCGTGTCTCACCCGCTGCAATACCTTCACGCTTCATCCTTTCATGACCGCCACCCTGAACCTTGTATCATCACATCATTTTCACCTCCACAAAATCATTTGCTCTGTTCCATGTCGTATATGTGGGATTCATTAAGGCCATCCTACGATGGGTCACTTCTTGTCAACGATATCTCTTTATCCAAGAAGTCGACCTAGGAACAACCCTTTCAGTACTTTGCAGCTTGCATGCCTCAATGGCAAGTTTCTCACTTCCGGCGACAGGTTTACATCAATGACATTCAACCGAAAGATTTTGCGTGGTGTTCGACGCCAATTCCTTTTTCACACCACGTGCATTGTACTGTAGTACCTTGAGGGTCATCATCATTAGCGGTGATTCCTCTCGCGCCTATTAACAGCTTAAATCATTGGCTGGTAATCAGGCAATGTCTTTCCATGTTCGACTCCAGAACATTTTTCACATGGATCGACTTGTAGTTTGGGTGAAGATTCAACGAGTTTGAAGACCCTGGATCTAGTTTCATCCATCCGGGCTGCGATATATTTAGGGAAATAAAGACATCAAATGTACATCATTGCTGCACAAATGATCATCCAAATCAAAGGATGATGGCTCTACCAGAATCATCAGTCTGCCACACAGACAGTTGTCTGTCCTATGTACATGAAAATGAATTTATAAAGCTAAGCATGGGAATGCCCGCCTCAGCTAGATCATGAAAATGTTATGAAGATAATGTTTTGTCTTGTATCTTATTACAGGTTGCCTTCCAGTTCGAAAAACCTTGGATCCTCATGATAAAGCATTTCACCCGACATCAAAAGATTTTCGACCTCATGCTTTAGGGGGCAATTTTTATAGACATATTTGGGCACTGCAACCCCAATAAAATATGTCCATAAACCAAGGGCTTCTGAGTCCCTAAAAATGTTGTTTCATGCCCTAAAAGAACAAGGTCAGCTGATTACATCATCTCCCGAAAGTTCTCTGCAGAAAACTGCTCATAACTGGTCAAAACTAGACCATACAGATTGCTCAATGTAGAGGGTACGATGCATCTCACCTGCTAAGTGTAAAAAGTGTGATGCATACTGGAAAGCCCTTCTATAGGGTACAATGGGCGAGAGTAGACAAATGGCAGAGACAGTTTGCAAGGTGGATGATCATGGAATCTTCCAGAAACTTCTCATGTGACACTTGCCTCTCTAAATTCGCCTAGGGATGAGTAAGAGATCATCAATCTCCAAGTGGAATCAAGAACTATCAGGGAGAAGACACTAATCAAAATCCCAGAAGCTGACTCACCCCCCTACAATCATCTATATATGGATACCTCATCCCAGAGATCCAGAGAGGCTGGAATATTTATCTTGTAAGGAAGTGTTGTTGGTTTCCTGGTGGAATATCATAGTGTTGGGTGATCTAAGCTTTTCATGAGGTGAAGAAGGGCTTTCATGCTAGGAAAATGACGTTGGGTCAGATCAATGGGTTGTAATCCTCTCTTCTAATCTCTATATCAATAAAGCTATTCAAGTTTTCCTCCACATTCTTATATGTTTGCTAATATATGCATGTATGTGGTAAATATATATCTGGTCCTATATTTTTTATGACTGTAGATCTCTGCACTTTGAAGGTATTATTTCGCTTTGACTTTACAGGTACTCTTTGAAGTGGAGTATTCAAGGGAGGAGCAGCAAAGATCCGTCAAAGGGGAGAAGGAACAAGCAGAGAACCAAGCGAAAGATCGAGGTTGGCATTCTCTGGTCTTCTCCTATCTACTTCTCATAAAGGAAAACGAAAGTAACTTTAATCTATTTGTTTCTAAGATAGCTACCCATGTTAGTGGGACTAGCAGCTCTACATAGACACTAGATTTCATGATAATAGGTGGTGTTTCAACCCCCTTAGGAACCGGGGTCCAATGCGGTGATACCTCTGAATAAAGAAGATAATGAAGCTCCACACCCAACAATCTCCCACATGGAGACTAATTATAGAAACTCCATCGCTGGTTCATTTTCTGGAAAATGCTTCCAAATTGGACCTGATTCTTTCTCATCTTCATCATCATACTTGAAGACCAATTGAAATCGAGAATAATCTCAGTTTCTCCCTAGTTACAACTTTTGTTAACATATGTGCGGGATTCTGGCTAGTGTGTACCTTTTCCAGCTTCAATTGTCCATCTTCCAACACTGATCATATGAAATGGTACTTGAGCTATATATGTTTAGTCTTGGAATGAAATGATGATTTCTTTGCAAGATGAATGAAACTCTGGTTTTCACTATATAAGCTGTTGATCTCCTAATTCTTACCCAATTCATCCATAAACCTTTGCAGCCATATCATTTCTTTACTAGCCTCTGTAGCAGCAACATATTATGCTTCCATTGTTGAAAGTGAAACAACACTCTACATTTTTTAAACCTAACTGGTAGTTGTGCCACCTACATTAAACATATACCTTGTGGTGCTACTTCTGTTATCTCTATCCCCTGCCATATCAATATCAACATATCCATGTATAGCAATGTTTGAACCACCAGAGCATAATGCTTGATTTGTGGTACCTCTCAAATAACTGAGAATCCATTTCACTACAATCCAATATTCTTTTCCTGGAATGTTCATGTATGTTGGGATAGGGTTCCTAGCGTTAGTTTTGGGGTTAGTTAACCCAATTTTTGTATAAGTTTTTGTAAAAGATATAAAGTCTCCGTGAAATGTGGATGTGGAGCAAGAAGGTAGATAGGAGTCAAAGAGGTCTTAGCCCATTGTAAGGGTAAGTAAAAAGGTCGGTTTTGAGATTCACCCATGATTTGCATACCATTGCATTGTATTGAAATAAATCTATGTATAGTTGAGTCACAACAAGTCTAAGAAGTAACTAATAGTGGTGAAGGCAACATAGAGACTATTTTGGGAAAGTGCTAAGGCGGGAAGGATCCTCTTCCTGTACTTAGGAAAACTGGGTAGGTTCCTGCAGCTGAGTGTGCAGGAGGGCTTGGTAACTCTACAGCTGAGTGCACGGACCCTTACAGCTGAGTGCGCAAGGTGAAAGAGTCTATAATATAAACATTGAAAATGAATAAAAACTGATTTTGAAGAATTATCCTGCAATCTGAGCATTATTGTTGATTTTGTTTATGTTATGATTTGTCACTTTATGACATGTTTTCATGAAATAATGTGTAATTGTTGTGCGAATCTATTGAATCTATGATATTCATGCATGAATGAAGTAATTATCTGTATTCACGAAGTTACGGGTTAATTCTGTTATGTTTTCTAATGAATTGGATAGATTTGCACGAAGGTAGATCTAGGGTTATTAATTGATGTGCGAAAGTGGATAATTTTACTATTTAGGGTCTGCAAAGACTAATCATAGACCTTTACGAACGTCTAGAAGCCATTTTACCCAAGTTACAGTAATGAGCCCTAGAAGGATGCTGATCTGCACGAAGGTAGATCTGAACTCTAAGAGCTTAAGAACCACTTATCACATGTCCTTGGATGTAGAAACCTAGTTCTAACATCCCTGAATACTACTTCGGGTGAGACTACAACTTGCGCTATGCAAGTTGTTTCTGAAAGGGGCAACAATTAGGGTTTTGTTGGTTGGCGTGGATAACTTTGAACCTGGGTCAAACCCCCTTAAGCCAACAAATGGTTCTGTTGCCGGGATGGGGATCTATCTGAGAGATGTGTGATAAATGGTTTCCTATGAAGAAAGAGCTTGATAAGTGGATTAATAAAAAATCGCACGCATTCATGGCTCAAGAGAACAGGAGCCCTAAATTATCCAAGGAGCATTGGTTACATATATTTTTGTACATAGACGAGGCCATCCCATTCTTTTGTTTCTTCCCTAAAGAACTATATGAGTGGTTGTCTAAATTGGTCGATAACCAAGGGACGTAGAGGCTCGAAGGCCCTATAGTGTGGACTCTTGAACTGGTGCGACGTCTAGAAGCATCAGAAAGAAATATTGCAGGGTTGTGGACCACTGGATTGATTTCACATTGGGAAGTTTTGTGACCTATTTCGCGATCAATAGAAATATCAACCATAGCAAAGCAGAGTGAAGGATCTTTAAAGGATCATGAGGTAAGTATTTAAAATCATTGAAGGCTTGGATTAAGATGTTGTTATGTGAAAAGAAGTTTATGCAGTTACCTTGATGTTTGGGGCTACACGAAGCGGTAGATTATTTAGAAGAAATAGAGGATCCAACCCAAAATATAGTCCGCTCATTGAACCCCCTTCAAGCAATGATGAAGTGACAATGCTGACTACACCACGAAGTTCAATTCGGTTGATTACAAAGGGTATTCTGAGGATACCTCATTCATCCACTCCACCTCCACCTCCACCCCTTCCTCATACACCTACGCATTCACCCCCTCCACCTCCATTTCCACCATTCAAATGGCGAACATGATGAAGATGCCAATTTATAAGAGAATAGGGAGCGAAGATCCCAGATAGTTTTGGTTTGTAACAGGAGATGTTTATGTTGGGTGTGGAGCATGATTATTTAGAGGTCTTTGTTTCAGCCGGATGTATACACTAGGAAGTTTGTACACCCCTCCACACGGGGGGATGCAGAGGGGTGCGGGGGAGACTTCCCCCCCCCCCCCCCCCCCCCCGGGGTTGGGGGGCAGATCCCCCTCGGTCAGGGGCCAGGGGCTAGTGGTCCCCCGGCAGGGGTTTCAGGGGCAACGCCCCCGAAGCTAAAAACATATGAAAAATTGCCTTGTAAAAGTATAGTAATTTCTAGTCAATCTGGGCCGTTCATTAGGTGGATGATATAACGGTAGAACTTATGTTTAGATTAGGGTTTTTTTCCCTAGAAGGCAACCCCTCTCTATGTACGATGGAATTGTATTGAGGCTATGATATAGATGTGTATTCTCCGAGCGAGAAACAGAGAGGTGGGACTGTGAGATAAAACAGAGGATATTACAACAGATCTGTTGTAGGTTGTGTCTCTTCATTTCGCTAGATAATAGAAAGGAAGGACTGGTTGTTCAGGGTGGACGTAGCCCAAACTAGGTGAACAACGTATATCTGTGTCTCTATAGTTTTATGTGTTTTCTGTTTTTGTATTTATGAAATATTCTATGTGTTCCATTGCTCTGTAATATATAATATTGTAAAAACTAGTATCAAAGTTGAAGGTCTATTTGGCTGATAAACTCGTAGGAAAGAAGGGTTCCTTGTTCAAGTACGAGCAATGGCGAAAGATGGTAAGTTTAGGATCGAGAAATTTAACGGCCAAAACTTCTCATTGTGGAAGATGCAGATGGAAGGTTATCTGTATCAAAAAGATTTGTACCTACCATTGGGCGGAAAAACAAAGATGCCGATAGGTATGACAGATGAAGAATGGAACCTTCTCGATAGAAAGGCACTGAGAATAGTACGGTTGTGCCTCGCAACGTCAGTCGCCTTCAATATTTAAAAGGAAACAATGATAGAGGGTTTGATTAAGGCATTGGAAAAACTATATGAAAAACCCTTGGCCTCAAACAAGGTATTTCTTATGAAATGGTTATCTAATATGAAGAAGTTGGAAGGTGGATCTGTTGTAGATGATTTAAATGATTTTAATACTGTGATAAGTCAGTTATGTTCTGTAGGGGTAAACTTTGATGATGAAGTTAGAGCTCTGTTATTCTTGTGCTCCTTGCCAGAAAGTTGGAATGGTTTAGTAATGGCCATTAGTAACTCTGTTTTTGGATATAGTAATTTAAAGTTTGATGATGTTGTCGGTGCTATCCTTAGCAAGGAAATGTGACGGAAAAGCTCCAGTGAGACATCGGGTAATTCTTTGAGTGTAGAGTCTAGGGGAAGAAAAATGGAAAAAGTAAAGAGCTCAGGATATCGTAGTAAATCAAGGAAAGGCAAATCCAAGTCCAGATCGAGGATAGTGTGCTGGAAATGTAGAAAGAAAGGACACCTAAAGAAAGACTGTAGATCTTAGGAGGGAAAAGAAGGAGATGCACAACAAGAAAACAATCATGAAGCAAATGTGATAGGTGAGGTGTTACAAGATGCTTTGATTCTTTCTTCCGAAAATATAACTGATTCCTGGGTGGTAGATTCAGGGGCCTCATTCCATGCCACACCTGATAAGAAATATTTTCATGACTATGTTTAAGGAGATTTTGGACAAGTCCGTTTGGGTGATGATAAACCCTGTAAAATTTTTGGAATGGGTAAGGTTCTTGTAAAATAGTAGAATGGAAACCAATGGCTACTAAAGGAGGTAAGGCATGTTCCAGATCTGAAGAAAAATCTGATTTCAACAAGGCAGTTAGGCGGTGAAGGTTGTGTGACAACTTTCACAGATAAAGCTTGGAAGGTCACCAAAGGAACCCTGGTAATAGCAAAAGGTGAAAAGGTTGGTACATTGTATTTATGCAATGGTATTTCTAACCTTGTTAATGCCTTAACTTCCAAAGGAGCAGATGCAACATTATGGCATCATAGGCTCAAACACATGAGTGAAAAGGGGATGAATATTCTTCACTCAAGAAATTTGTTGCCGAGTTTGAAGAATGTTGATCTGGACTTCTGTGAGAATTTCATTTATGGAAAACAAAAGAGAGTTAGATTTCTCAGAGTTGGGAAAGAAAAGAAGAGCAAAAAATTAGAGCTTGTGCATACAGATGTATGGGGACCTGCTCAGGTATCATCTCTCGGTGGCTCTCGTTATGTTACTTTTATTGATGATGCAACTAGAAAAACTTGGATTTATTGTATTAAGAATAAATCTGATGTATTTGATACTTTTAAGAAATGGAAAGCTTTGGTTGAGATTGAGACAGGAAAGAAATTGAAGTGTCTCAGATCAGAAAATAGAGGTGAATATTGCAGCAAAGAGTTTGATAGGTACTGTTCAAAGCATAGAATTCATAGAGAGAAAACAGTTCCAAGAACACCACAAGAAAATGGTGTGTCAAAAAGGATGAACAGAATAATCATGGAGCGTGTAAGGTGCATGAGATTGCATGCAAGATTTCCTTTACAGTTTTGGGCAGATGTTATAGATATTGTTGTTTATCCAATAAATAGAGGGCCTTCAAGTTCCTTGGATGGTGGTGTTCCAGAGGAAGCACAGACAGGTAAAAAGTTAAACTACTCTTTTTTAAAGCCTTTTGGTTGTGAGGTTTTTGTCCATATTAATAAAGAAAATAGAACAAAGCTTGAGGCAAAGTCAAAGAAATGTACCTTTATTGGATATGGTGT
>APFE030996353.1:39112-71823 GCA_000404065.3 Pinus taeda | reverse complement strand
CCTGAACGATACTCTCCTTCATTTTATTATTTATTGTTGACTGATTCCGGTGAACCCGAATGTTATGAAGAAGCAATACAGGTTGAAAGCAGGAAGAAGTGGGAGCTAGCCATGGAAGAAGAGATGGACTCCTTAATGCATAACCTGACTTGGGACTTAGTCAGGTTGCCTGTAGGTAAAACTACATTATAGAATAAATGAGTTTACAGGCCGAAGGAAGAAAATGGAGGAAAACAAAGGTACAAAGCTAGACTTGTGGTGAAGGGGTTTGCACAAAAGAAAGGTATTGATTTTGATGAAAAATTTTCTCCTGTTGTTAAAATGACTTCAATCAGAACTATTTTGAGTCTAGTAGTAGTTGAAGATTTGCATCTTGAGCAGTTAGATGTAAAGACAACCTTTCTCCATGGGGATTTGGAGGAAGAGATATATATGTAGCAGCCACAAGGATATGAGGTGAAAGGGAAGGAGAAACTAGTGTATAGGTTGAAGAAGAGCTTGTATGGCTTAAAAAAGGCTCCAAGGTAGTGGTATCTAAAATTTGACAAGTTTATGTCTGAACAAGGTTATACTAGATTTCACTCTGATCATTGTGTTTATCTAAAAAAGCAAAATGATGGTAGATATATTATATTGTTATTATATGTAGATGACATGCTTGTTGCAGGGTCTAACATGTAGGAAATAAATGTTCTTGAAAGAAAATTGGCAAATTCATTTGCAATGAAGGATTTGGGAGCTACAAAACAAATCCTTGGTATGAGAATAACTAGAGATACGAAAAATCGCAAATTAACATTGTCTCATAATGAGTACATACAAAATGTGTTGAAAATATTTAATATGCACAATACAAAACCAGTTAGTACACCTTTTGCTAGCCATGTCAAACTTAGTAAGGAAATGTGCCCAAAGACCCAAGAAGACATGGATTATATGTCTACGGTCCCATATGCATCAACAGTTGGAAGCTTAATGTATGCAATGGTCTGCACAAGGCCTAATATTGCACATGCAGTGGGATTTGTAAGAAGGTACATGAACAATCCAAGAAAGGAACATTGGATGGCAGTGAAATGGATTCTTAGATATTTGAAAGGTACCACAAATCAAGCATTATGCTTTGGTGGTTCAAACATTTCTCTACAGGGATATGTTGATGCAGATATGGCAGGTGATAGAGATAACAGGAGAAGCACTACAAGATATGTCTTTATTGTAGGTGGAACAGCTGTCAGTTGGGTTTCAAAAATCCAAAGTGTTGTTGCACTTTCAACAACAGAAGCAGAGTATGCTGCTGCTACAGAGGCTAGTAAAGACATGATTTGGTTACAAAGGTTTATGGGTGAATTGGGTAAGAAGCATGATATGCACGTTATACAGTGATAGCCAAAGTGCCATTCTTCTTGCAAAGAACTTATCATTTCATTCCAGTACTAAACACATACAGCTCAAGTACCATTTCATACGATCAGTGTTGGAAGATGGAGAGTTGAAGTTGGAAAAGATACACACTAGCCAGAATCCTGTAGATATGCTAACAAAAGTTGTAACCAAGGAGAAACTGAGAATATGCTCAGTTTCAATTGGTCTTCAAGGATGACGATGAAGATGAGAAATAGCTAGGTCCAAAGAGGAGTCATTGTCCAACAAATAAAGCAGTGGTGGAGTTGTTACAATCATTCTCCACGTGGGAGATTGTTGGGTGTGGAACATGATTATTTAGAGGTCTTTGTTTTAGCCGGATGTATACCCCAAGAAGTTTGTACACCCCTCCACGCGGGAGGGTGTGGGGGGGACTTGTCCCCCTAGTGGGGGTTCAGGGGCATCGATCCCCCCTGGCTAGGGGGTCTGAGGGCTAGCAATCCCCCAGTGGGAGTTTCCGGGGCAGTGCCCCCAAAGCTAAAAATAAATGTAAAATTTCCTTGTAAAAGTATAGTAATTTCTAGTAAATCTGGGTTGTTCATTAGGGGGATGATCTAACGGTAGAACTTATGTTTAGATTAGAGTTTTTTTCCCTAGAAGGCAACCCCTCTCTATGTATGAGGGCATTGTATTGAAGCTGTGATATAGATGTGTATTCTCCGAGCGAGAAACAGAGAGGTGAGACTGTGAGAGAAAATAGAGGATGTTACAGTGGATCTATTGTAGGTTGTGTCTCTTCATTTTGCTGGATAATAAAAAGGAAGGACTGGCTGTTCAAGGTGGATGTAGCCCAAACTGGGTGAACCATGTATATCTTTGTCTCTCTAGTTTTATGCATTTTCTATGTTTCTATTTATGCAATATTATATGTGTTCCATTGCTCTGTAATATATAATATTGTAATAGTTTAGACAACCTAGCAGATCATGGATGATAATATTAAGAAAGCGCAGTTGGTTACAGGCTTATAGGATCTCGCATTAACATGGAATATCAAGTATTTCATTGATAACCGCAACACAATGTTGGCGGATACCCAACTAGCTTTGAGCAAGGAGTTCAGTAAGCCTAAGTCAGAGGCACAGTCGGTAATTGAATTTAACGAGATATGGTAGAAGATAGATAAGACACCTTGGGATTTTGATCAGAGATTGAAGTCCTTGATTAGGCAGGCCAATATGATAATCTCAGATTCATAGCATCACATTTCATTTATAGCATCACTCTTGCCACATTTAAGAATACCTCCATCACAACAGAAGATAGCAACGCAATGGAAACCTTGGAGTTTGTGATGAGGCTAAATGCCTCACCTATATAGGATATGAATCTTGGGGTGCAATAAATTCATTCACAACTAGAAAGCCTGCACTTGGAGTTGTAGAGCCTGAAGAAAGGAAAGGAAGCTCAGCCGGAGGTGCATGCTAAGGTCTAGTGTTTGAAGTGTAAGAGCCATGGACATGATAAAGATCATTGCCCAGTTTATAAAAATTATATTATAGGGGGACGACATGTTCCCTTGAAACTAGAAACTAATGTTGGGATGAGCGCAAGAGCTGTGCTATGGCATGCTACGCTATATGTCATGTTACAGGACAACATGCTACTGATAACTGCCGCTTATTGTAGAAGTTTGTACAGACCCCTTAGCAGTTATTTTGCAATTTCTGTAAGTCTGTAGGACACGATGAATGATGACATTATAGGAGTTATGAGATGATGATGGATAGAACCCCTACCTACAGAATGTAGGAAGAGAACCGCCCTTAGGATCAAGGCGAAGAAGTTGCGCATGGAGGATTCCAAGGCTGAGGATGAGGAAGAGGCCCTATACTAGGATGAGGGAGTGGGAAGGTAATATGCTATGATTGTGGTGAAGCAGGGCACTTCGTGCGAGATTGTACAAGTCCCATGCATCCCTCATGTCAATATTGTCAATAGTTTGACCATGTCATAGAGGAATGTCTAGTCCTTATGGAAAAGATGCAAGAAAAGAAGGCACAGCCCCAGTAGCCTGCGCAGAACATTCAAATGATGAGGGTTGAGCCCTGTGAAGAAGACCATAGCATAAATATCATGTTGAGAAGTGGTATGACAATTGGTGTAGATAAAGGTAAGTAGCCTGAGGAAGACATATGGGTGTGCAAGGCTGCTGAGAAGGAAGTAGATTTTGATCTTAATCACGCTAAGGATACCTTCATGGAAGCCAAGAATAACTTCGTTGAGGCCTCTACCTCAGGAAGTCATGAGAAAACACCAGAGACTAGTGCGACACAACAAGTAGATCCTTCAATACTCAATACTTTCCTGAAGACTTGTATGAAGTTACTATGTGACCAGAAAGCAGTAGAACGATTGCAAGAGTTGATAGACAAGTGTTATAATAAGGAAAAGACTCCTACTAAACAACACATTATAAGAAATATTGGTAAGCATAAAACGTGAATGGGGCACTAGATGAGGCTAACTGCACAGATAGGTGAATATGAAATGGACCAGGTAATCTTAGATCTGGGGTCTGATGTGAATGTCCTTCCTAAGCAGATGTGGGAAAGGATGGGGAGACCTGTGCTACAGTGGTCCCCTATTCAGTTATGCATGGAAAATCAACAGAATATTATCCCTATGGGGCACTTATATGGGGTAATGGTGGACATTGAAGGTTCGAGTGTGCTAGATGACCTTGAGGTCATTGAAATAGTGGATGATAGTAACCCATACCCTATGCTACTAGGAATTGACTGGGTTATTGAAATGAATGGGATAATCAACTTGAAGAAATGGAAGATGTCATTTGAGAAGAAGTCACTCATGGTTATAGTGCCACTAGACCCTATAAGGAGCGCGTTATACTGAACATGTGCGATACTATGTAGAAAGCGATGATGATCTAAAGCAGATATATAAGATAACAACATGAGATAAGGATTGGGTCAATCCTACAGCCGATGGACACATTGTGTGGGATAGGGATAGCTCCTATGCCTAAGATTCAGATGAAGAGCTTGAACACTAGCATAATTGGCTGCATGAAGTATCTACACTCCACTGCAATATGATGACCAAGCCATTGAGGTGTGTTTCAACTGAGGTAAGAAACCTTCTGCATTATGATGGTTTGATTGATTTGGATTTGTTTTTAGATAAGTTTGAAAGTGAAGTACTAGAAGAGCATCAATTCCAAGCACTAGAGTTAGCGCAGTGCGCTACGCCCACCTGTTGGTGGGGTATGCACAAGGAGAAATTTGTCGGATGGAAAGAATACAGGAGAATGATGAAGTTAAGGTTTGGGTATGCTAATACCAGGATGACAAAAAAATATAGTGGGAAGGATGATTCATGTGATCACTTAGCATGATGGACTAATGCCTGCAAAACAGAACCACAATCAGAATGGGTGCATATTTTCTGTCATACCTTAGATACAATCCCAATGAAATGGTATTTGGAGACGGATCTTCACCATGGGACTATTGAATGGGACATTCTAAAGGATATTTTTCTATTAACCTTCAGCTTTGAGGATGGTTTTGACAACATTGATGAGGCACTACAAGAAATAAAAGCAGCTATATTCAGAATGTAGAAGGAACCAGTAGAATGGACTCAGCCAGATTGGAGTACAGAGCAGTGCCATGTGCTAGAATGTTATAATGTGACTGTTGCATAAGAAGAGGATGATCCACAGAACATTAGCATTCCTAAAACCAAAGAACAACGTGAAATCAAAGGACCGAAGGTGGCGAACTTGGACATATCATACCCTTTGAATACTCGACAAGTAAACATTGGATCTGAAGAAGAACCTAAGTTCACGAAGATAGGAGACTATTGGGATGAAGATACGATTGATAAGGTAGCTAAGCTGCTACACAAGTACCAAGACTTATTCCCAACTAATTTTTCAAATTTGAAAGGGATTATCAGAGATTTAGGCGTTATGAAGATCACATTGAAATCAGATGTGAAGTCTGTTAAGCAGTAGCCTTATCGGTTGAATCCAAAATATAAGGAGAAGGTATGCCAAGAATTGGATAAAATGTTGGAAGCTGGTATTATTGAGCCAGTAGAAGAATTATATTAAGTAAGCACAATGGTGTTCCAAGAAAATAAATAGAAGGGTGAGATCGCATATGCATAGATCTGTGGAAGTTGAATGATGCCTACGTGCATGATTTGTTTCCAACACCGTTTACTGACAAAGTATTAGAGAATGTTGGTATATAGGAGGTATATTCATTTACTGATGGGTTTTTGGGATATCATCAGGTAAATATCATGTCAGAAGATCAAAGCAAAACAACCTTCGCAACTACATGGGGTTTCTTCCAATATACAGTTATGCCATTCGGATTGAAGAATGTTCCTGCAATATTTTCCAGGTAGTGATCACAACTTTCAAAGAGGTCATTCATAAAATTTATCGAGTTGTATTTCGATGATTGGACTGTGTTTGGGTTGGTGAAGCACCATGTTGCAAGTTTGAACCTAATGTTGGATACATGTTGAAGGTATCAGATCATGTTGAACTTAAAGAAATGCTTATTCTATGTGTCCTTTAGGATTTTTCTCAGCCATGTTGTATGTAAGTAGGGATTGATGGTGGACCCTGTGAATATTGGTGTCATTGTGAATTTGGAGGTTCCTCGGACTGTAAAACAACTGCATGCGACATTGGGGCACACTAGGTATTACAGGAAGTTTATCAAATCATATGATGAGATAACCACACCGATGGAGAAATTGTTCAAGAAAGATGTGATGTTTTGTTGGGATGAGGACTATCAACACAACTTGGATGTCTTGAAGGAAATGATGGTGACAACGCATATTTTGGTGTTTTTATACTAGAAGAAGGAGTTCCACATGCATGTAGATGCATCTTGCATTGCGCTAGGAGCAGTCTTAACACAAGCAGGTGAAGGAGAGACTAACCACCTGATAACTTTCGCGAGCAGGAAGTTATCCAAAGTTGAGAAGAATTACTCCACTATGGAGCGTGAAGGGTTGGTGACGATCTACATGTTGTAGAAGTTTAGGCATTATTTGTTGGGTGGACACTGCAAAATATATACAAATCACTCCATGCTAAAGTACCTGATAAATAAGCCTATGTTAGGGGGGAAGATATGCCAATGGTTACTATTGTTCCAGGAGTATGACCTTGAAGTGATTGTGAAGCCTCGAAGGTTGAGTGCATGCCCATACCATCTATATAGGATTAAAATAGGTGAGGAACCAAGTAGTTTGGAGGAAGGACTTCCAAATGCGTAGCTCTTTGTAGTGCATGTCGCGGACGATGATTTTTCTGATATCATTCACTTTTTAACAATGGGAACAATTCTGAAAGGTTATTCCACTCAACAGAAGGAGTTAGTACTTCACAATGCAAATTTTTCGGTGATTGTAGGTAATTTGTATAATATGGGAATGGATGAGATACTACAAAGATATGTTCTGAAGTTTGAATGCACTAGTATACTAGCTGAAGCCCATGGAATGGTAGGAGGTCACTATGCAGGGAAAGCGACCACGTAGAATATTTTGCACACTGGGCTATGGTGGCCAACATTAAAAAAGGATTCTAAGGCATGGGATGCTTGACAAAGGATGGGGAAGCCTTCATGAAGGGATGAATTGCCTTTAAATCATCAAGTCTTGTTGGAGGTATTTGATGAATGGGCCATTGAATTTATAGGTCCAATACAACCACTAGGTAAGAAGACGTCTATGTGGTACATCATTACTGCAACAGAGTATTTAACCAGATGGGTGGAAGCGTAGTTAGTGAAGGATTGTACAACACCACTACTGTGAAGTTTTTGTTTGAATATGTATTAACGAGGTTTGGATGCCCTAATATTTTGATGAGTGATAGGGGTATACATTTTTTGAATGAGAAGATCAGCATGATGCTCAAATAATTCTAGGTGTATCACCAGAAGAGCACGCCCTATCACCCACACGCGAATTGAATAGTGGAAGCTTTTAACAATATTTGGGAGCATGCATTGACAAAGGTCTACAACGTGTAGAGGAATGACTAGGACATGCACGTACCTACTGTGTTATGGGCTTATAGGATGACTTGCAAGAAGTTCACAGGACAAACGCCATTTAGGTTGGTCTATGAAATTGAAGAAGTAATGCCTATGGAGTATATTGTGTCAAGTTTACATATTGCAGCATTGACAGAGATGGTGGATCGCAAGATCTTGGAGGAATGGCTCACGCAGAACATGGAATTAGAAGAAGACCACTTCCTTGTA
Organism: Pinus taeda; assembly: GCA_000404065.3. Lineage (NCBI taxonomy): Eukaryota > Viridiplantae > Streptophyta > Pinopsida > Pinales > Pinaceae > Pinus > Pinus taeda. Next base: position 64,129 of record APFE030996353.1, on the reverse strand, counting down.
GGATTTCACCAGCAAGTGCAAAAGGAACACGAGAAGCCATGGCATGATTGGCATATTAAGCTACGCACGTTTAAGGTAGATGATTTAGTGTTGTTATATGACATAAAGTTCACGAAATTTCCAAGAAAGTTTCAAATGCACTAGTTGGGGCCATATGTGATTAAGGAGATCATTGATGGTGGTGCAGTTCAGGTTGTGAATCTGAATGGGGAACCATTCCCTTGAAAAGTGAACGGAAGTAGGCTAAAGTTGTACATAGCGGATCTTGCCCCTGTGCAATAACTATATGGAATTAGGACATTCTTTGTAATCAACACAGTTGTGAGGGGTTGCGAGACTATAAAATACGTTGCCTGACTAAGTGAAGGACGTGGTAGGGAGGTTGTGTGACGAATGATAGGGGTGCAATAGGTGAAGCTGCGTTGGGTGAGCTGCACCATGGAGGATGGTGCCACACAGAGGGGTCCAAAAGTAGCCGTTGGGGTTACTGTTCATGATTTGATGGCTAGAAATCAGTTAAGAGGAGCAGGTAGGCGCTATTTATGGCAAAAATCTTTGGAGATTTGTCACCAAAGATGAATTTATCATCAAAATTTGAGGGGAATGGTAAGATTTCAATTCAAAACTTTCTATAAATTACACGTGTTGGTCCACCAAAGAACACTTTGCATTCTGAGAGTTGTCTGGGCGCTTTCCTGTTTGAATCTTATGAATCATCAATTTTGGGAGGATTTCATGATGGGCCCCCTATTCACAAATTATTCCACAAAGGCCTGAGAGCTATCCATAGAATGGATGACTACTACAAACCCCGCAGAAGCCAGAAGTTCTGAAGCTATTTTTTTCGACACATCGGGCCCTGAGAGTTCAAGTATGGAAGCTACAACCCATGTGACTGCTGCTTTGAGGTCCCTTACACCAAAGAAATCAGCCACAAAGGAGAAACAAAAGAAATCAATGGTGGTAATAAAATCACCGAGGAAGAACCCAGAGGTATGACAAAAGGAGAAAAAAGATAAACAACCAAAGAAAGTGGTCGATTTTGAAGAGAAAGAATACCAAGGTGTAGAGGAATTGGATGACAAAGAGGTTGAGCCTATCTCACAGATCCCCGTGTATAACCCTTCATGGAAGGGAAAAACCAAAGTTACTAAAGACCCAGATTCTGGAAAATTTACAGTTTCAACGCCCCTATTGCCTAAACAAGTGGAATTTGAAGGCACAACATTAGCGCACATTACAGTGTTGAAAATGGAGGATTTGGACCTCGCAGAACATGAGAGATTCCAACATTTGGCGACCTACAAATATATGACGAAGATATACTATGAAGAGACTGGGGTTACGTGGTTGGAACCCATGAAGTGGGTCAGAGGTGTTAAGCAGATGGGATTGTTCAACATGCTTTGTGTACCACATTTTCATCGTTTGACTATCAACACAATGTGTGTGCACCAGCTCCTCGTGCCAGTGCACTATGGGTGCCTATGGCTTGGGGAGCCTATCCCGATCACCAACATGTTAATCCATTGGATAACGAACCTACCTTACAAAGGAGCAAACCCTACCAAGGATTTTTGGGGGAAAAATGAGAGAAAAGAATTAGCATATAAGATGAAGGGCGAATATGGGCTTGTTAAGAAGTCGCATAGATATTCTATCCACTCTATTAAGGACCAGATGGTTGCAGTTCACCACCTAGATTATTGTAGGAAAAATCATGAGGAAATGCCACATAGATGAAGTTCTAGCACTGGTAGTATCACTAGCAGCCCAGAGTACGAAGGGTGTTCAATACAACTAGGTAAAATATCTATGCAAGGAGTTCCTTGCGAACTTCCAGGAATCTCAGGAAGAGAACAAGTCCTTCCACTATGTGTGGTTGTTACTGTCTATTGTTTTAGTAGCTTGGAGATTTTTAGAGGATAGTTAGTTTCCCCTGCAGCTGGAAGATTTACCTAAGGTAGCAAGGTTCACTTCATTGTGGGCAACAAAGGATCAAGGTGTCGAAACTTTTTTGGATTCTGATGGAGATGGACCTTTGAATGGTTATCAGTCAGAGGTCGAGGTTGTCCCCAACCTTGTTCGATAAATTGATGATTTACACAGAGTTCAAGTCTAATTTCCATAGTGTTTCAACCAGAGTGTGGAAGGACCCAAAGCACCTATGGCACAATCTACCATATTTGGTATCTGAGACGGACGTGCAGGAGATCGTGGGGACTTGGCCAGCAGAGTGGCATGAACCCACAGAGATTGGTGTAGGTATAAGAAAAGGTTCAAAGAGGTCTGCTGCGAAATAGACCACTACGTAGAAGAAAAAAGAGGCAGATCATAAGGTAGAGGAAGCTCTTGTTGAGTAGAAGAATAAGGAAGCTACTGCTAAGGGAACTGTAGAGAAATAATAGATGGAAAAGGAGCATGCTACAAAAGAACAGGTTGAGAAAGAATGCTCGGACATAAAGGAAGTTGAAGGATCAACTTCACAACACATAGATGAGAAGGAAATTTTAGGGCAAAAGGAGGTGGTGGAGAGGATCACAGAACTCCCTTCAACTTGAAGAGGCGCAGGTAGGAGCAAACTGTTGGACAGTGGAAAAATCATAAGTCTGATAAGAAGACTCACATTCACCTAATGGTGCTTATAGAAGTTGATCTCGATGAGATTGGTGACAAGGTTAGACACATGAAAAATGAGTTGTTTCAGAAGTTTGAGAAACAGTATATGCAGATGTTGTGGAACATCCAAAAGGATTAGCGTGAGCTGCCAATCCAAACTGGTAGGATCCAAGCAAGCATCAGGAAAGAGATCGGGGTGCAAGTGAGCCTGACACAAGGAAGTGGAACAGTCGCAGAGTTGGAATGGACTCTGGGCCTCAAGATTCATACTATTGCGAGAAGGGTCCGTTCGTGCAGAGTCAGATGAGGATCTCACTTTGCTCAGTATAGTGAAGGACATGGGAGTGAATTTGGCGGTGTTGTTGCTTCAGACTCTCCATGCATTTCATCAGGTAGGTTCAGATGAGCTGAGGATCACAAAGTAGCATGCCCTCACTGTCATAAGTGAGTTTAAGGTCAATAATGAACAGATGTTCACGGAGAAAGCTCAGGCGCTGAAGGAAAAGGAAGAGATGCAGACACGAAGTTAGAGTCTGGAGACAGTGATAGAGCAGGCTTGCAAGATAGTGCTAGAATTGAACATCCCTAAGGATGCTGAAGCTTCAGCAAAAGTAAGGAAATTAGATGTTGCGGTATGTGCCTCAAAGGATGAAGTCGACGGGATTACTTTTGATTTCTAGTTGAAGATATCATAGCTGCAGTTGAAGTTGCAGCCAATGACTCCACTAGAGGTTCGAGAGTAATGTGGAGTAGAAATCAAGGAGAATATGAACACATTGGATACCGCAGTTACAGACTATGCCATGATGTTAGACCAAGCAATGGAATTATGGAAAAATTTGCAGGAGGATCCGAATTTGCAGAGGCTAAACAGTGATTTCAGAGAGACACAGTGGAAGTATGATGAAGTTCAAGCAACTGCGCACACTTTGGCACTAGTGCAATGCCTCATGAAGTTACAGGAAGGAAAGCAACTACAAGCACAAATGGAAGAATTTCTAAGGAAAGAGGCCCTTCTAAAGGCCAGATTAAAACCATGGCTAGAGGAAGCTTACCAGCTTACTCTATCACTCCATGAAAAGCTAAAGGTGTTATAGTAGATACAGAGGACAATGCGCCTAACAGTGGAAGGCCTGATAATGGAGAAGTTAGTTGAAGAAGTGCAGCAGGACGTGGCGAAGAGTGCTACTGAAGTTGCAGTATTGCAGGTCAAGCTAGGTGGTCTCCGTAGCAAGATTGAGGGGTAAGCTGAGTGACTTGAGGGAAAGTCACAATATTTGTGTTGGGGGCTTGTTGGGATAGGGTCCCTAGGGTCAGTTTTGGGGTTAGTTAACCCAATTTTTATATAATTTTTTGTAAAAGATGTAAAATCTCCACCAAATGTGGATGCGGAGTGCGCAGGCAGATAGGATTCAAAGGGTCTTAGCCCCTTGTTGGGTAAGTAAATAGGTTGGTTTTGAGATTCACCCATGGTCTGCGAACCATGGTATTGTATTGAAAGAAAGCTATATAGTTGAGTCATAGTGAGTCTAAGAAGTAACTAATAGTGGCAAAGGAAAGGTAGAGATTGTTTTGGGTAAGTGTTAAGGCAACAAGGCTCTTCTTCCTGTACTTAGGCAAAAGGGGAAGACTTCTATAGTTGAGTGTGCAGGAGGACTTGGTAAGCCTACAGCTGAGTTCGCAGACCCCTACATCTGAGTGTGCAGGGTGAAAGAGTTTGTAATGTGAACATTGAAGATGATTAAAGACTAATTTTGAAGAATTTTCCAGCAATCTGAGCATTATTGTTGATTCTGTTTATGTTATGATTTGTCACTTTATAATATGTTTTCATGAAATAATGTGTAATTTTTGCATGAACCTATGATATTAATGCATGAATGAAGTAATTATCTTTGTTCGTGAAGTTACATGTTAATGTTGTTATGTTTTCTAGTGAATTGGATAGATTTGCACGAAGTTAGTCTAGGGTTATTGATTAATGCATGAAGGGGATAATTTTCATGTTTAGGGTCCACAAAGGGTGATCGTAGACCTTTACAAAGGTCTAGAATCCATTGTACCCGAGTTGCAGTAACAAGCCCTAGAAGGATCTTGATCTGCGCAAAGGAAGATTTGAACTGTCAGAGCTTAAGAACCACTTATCACATGTCCCTGGATGCAAAAACCTAGTTCTAGCATCCCCCAATACTGCTTCGGGTGAGACTGCAGCTTGTGCTATGCGGGTTGCTTCCGAAAGGGCTAGAACTTATGGTTTTGTTGGTTGGTGTGAACAACTCTGAACCTAGGTCATTCCCCCTTAAGCCAACAATGTACCCTCTTACAACTCCCATTACATGTGCAATATCAGGCCTTGTGTAGACATTGCATACATTAAGCCTCCAACTATTGATGCATATAGAACTTTAGACATATATTTCATGTCTTCCTATGTCTTGGGACACATCTCCTTACTTATTTTGAAATGGCTAGCCAAAGGTGTAGCAACTAGTTTTGAATTTTACATATTAAATCTTTCCAACACCTTCTATATGTACTCACTCTAAGACAATGTTAATTTGTTATTTTTCCTGTCTCTAATTATTCTCATACCAAGGATTTGTTTTGCAGCACCCAAATCCTTCATTGCAAATGAATTTGCCAATTTTTCTTTGAGCACATTTATTTCTTGCATGTTAGACCCTGCATCAAACATGTCATCTACATACAATAACAATATAATATAGCTATCATCATCTTTTTTCTTGAGATAAACACAATAGTTAGAGTGACATCTAGTATAACCTTGTTTAGACATAAACCTGTCAAATTTTAGATATCATTGCCTTGGAGCCTGTTTCAGGCCATACAAGCTCTTCTTTAACCTGCACACTAATTTATCCTTCCCTTTGACCTCATACTCTTGTGGTTGTTGCATATATATCTATTCCTCCAAATCACCATGGAGAAAGGTCATCTTTACATCTAACTGCTCAAGATGAAAATATTCTGCTGCTACTAGACTTAATATAGTTCTGATTGAAGTCATTTTAACAATAGGAGAAAATATTTCATCAAAGTCTGTACCTTTCTTATGTGCAAACCCCTTCAACACAAGTCTATATTTATACCTTTTTATACCTCCATCTTCTTCCTTCAACCTATAAACCCATTTATTCTACAATGTTATTTTACCTGGAGGAAACCTAAATATGTACCAAGTCTGGTTATGTACCAAGGAGTCCATCTCTTCTTTAATGGCTAGCTCCCACTTCTTCCTAGTTTCTAGTTGCACTGCTTCTTCATAACATTCTGGTTGATCAGAATCAATCAACAATACATAGTATAATGAAGGAGAGTATAATTTAGGGAGTCTACTTATCTTGGTAGATATTCTAACACCACGTTCAATTGTTTGAGGTGCATGTTGCTATTGTGGTTGTTGATCATTATTATTTTCATACACCTTTACTTTTTCTGTGATCTCATCGAGCACTATGTGTTCTCCGTTTTCTTTTTCCTATTTCCTTTCCTGCATCTAATCCTTATATAAGACCGTTTCATTAAATATGACATCTCTACTCCTATGATTTTTTTATTTTCATAATCATATAAGAGATAACCAAAATCATTAACATGATATCCAATAAAGGTACATTTCTTTGATTTTTCCCCAAGAATTGTTCTATTTTCTTTATTAATGTGGACAAAGGCTTCACAACCAAAAGTCTTTAAAAATGAGTAGTTTACCTTTTTACTTGTCCATGCCTCCTCTGTAATACCACCATCCAAGGAACTTGAAGGCCCTCTATTTATTAAATAAAAAAAGAGTATCTATAGGATCTGCCCAGAATTGTAAAGGAAATCATGTATGCAATCTTATGCACCTTGCACACTCCATGATTGTCTTGTTCATCCTTTCTAACACACCATTTTCCTGTGGTGTTCCTAGAATTGTCTTCTCTTTTCAAATTCCATTCTCTTAACAATATTTATCAAACTCTTTTGCAATATTATCTTCCATTGTCTAATCTAAGACACTTCAACTTCTTTCCTGTATCATTCTCAACCAAAGTTTTCCATTTCTTAAAAGTAACAAATACATCAGATTTATTTCTAATACAAAAAATGTAGGTTTTTCTGGTTGCATCATCAATAAAAGTAACATAATAATGAGAACCACTGAAAGATGATACCTGAGGAGGTTCCCATACACCTATATGCACAAGCTCTAATTTTTCACTCTTCTTTTCTTTCCCAACTCTGAGAAATATGAATCTCTTCTGTTTTCCATAAACACAATTCCCACAGAAATCCAAATCAACATGCTTCAAACCTTGCAACAAATTTCTTGAGTGAAGAATCTGCAGCCCCTTCTCACTCATGTGCCTAAGCCTATGATGCCATAAAGCTATATCTTCTCTTGTGGAGGTTAAATCATTAACAAAATTAGAAATACCATTGCATAAATATAATGTACCAACCTTTTCTCCTTTTTCTATTACCAGGGCTCCTTTAGTGACCTTCCAGGTTTTATCTATAAAAGTATTTACACAACCTTTACCCCCCAATTGCCTTGTTGAAATTAAATTTTTCTTCAGATCTGGAACGTGCCTCACCTTCTTCGATAGCCATTAGTTTCCATTATCTTGTTTCATGAAAATTTTACCCATTCTAATGATTTTACAGGGTTTATCATCACCCAAATGAACCTATCCAAAATTTCCTTGAACATAATCATGAAAATGTTTCCTATCAGGTGTGGCATGGAATGAGGCCCATGAATCTACCACCTAGGCATCAATAATATTTTCTAATGAAAGAATCAAAGCATCTTGCAACACATCACCTATCACATTCACTTCATGATTGTTTTCTTGTTGTGTGTCTCCTTCTTTTCCCTTTTGAGACTTACAGTCTTTATTTGGGTTTCTTTTCTTCCCACATTTCTAGCATACTATCCCTTATGTGGAATTGGATCTGCCTTTCCTTGACTTATTTCAATATCCTGGGCTCTTTGCTCATTCCATTTTTCTTCCCCTAGTCCCTGCAGTCAAAGCATTACCTCATATCTCACCAAAGATTTTCTGTCACATTTCCTCGCTAAGGATGGCACCAACAACATCATCAAAATTTAAAGTACTAGATCCAAAGACAAAGATAATAATGGCCATAACTAAACCATTCCGACTTTATGGCAATGAGCACAGAAATAAAAGAGCCCTAACTTCATCATCAAGATTTTCCCCTATAGAACTTAACTGACTGGTAACTGTATTAAATTTATTTAAATGATCAACAACAGATCCACCTTATGAAATATTCATAATAAATAAAAACTTCATAAGAAATACCTTGTTTGAGGCCGAGGGTTTTTCATATAGTTTTGCCAATGTTGTCATTAAACCTTTTGTTGTTGTTTCCTTTGACACTTCTAGGGGGCACATCCATATTCTTCTAAGTGCCTTTCTTTCGAGAATCTCCCATTCTGTATCTATCATACTTGTCGACTTCTTTGTTTTCCAGCTCAATGGTAGGTATAAATATTTTTTATATAAATAATCTTCCATTTGCATCTTCCACAACTAGTATTGTTGGCCATTAAATTTCTCGACCCTCAACCTAACATCTTCTGCCATTTCTCCCACTTGAATTAGGAACCCTTCTCTCCTGCAAGTTTATCAGCCAAATAGACCTTCATCTTTGATACCAGTGGTTATAAAATCATATATTACAGAGCAATGGAACACATAAAATATTGCAAAAACACAAACACAAAAAACACATAAAACAAGAGAGACACAAGTATACGTGGTTCACCCAATTTGGGCTATGTCCATGGAGAAACAGCTAGTCCTTCCTTTTATATTATCTAAAAAAATGAAGAGATACAACCTACAACAGATCTGTTGTAATTTCCTCTTCGCTCTCACACAACCTCCTCTCTCTTTCTTGCTGAAAATAATAATACACAATCGAAATACAATTCCCTCATATAAACAAAGGGTTTCCTTCTAGGGAAAAAAATCCTAAATTAATTATAACTTCTACTGTCAGATCATCTGTGTAATGAATGACCTAGATTAACTATGAAATTACAATATTTTATAATGAAATTTTACATCTATTCACTAGCCCCAAACCCCCATTAGGGGGGGGCTCATAAAATTGTTGTCCCCACCCCACCCCCAAACCCCCCCTGATAGCGATTAAATGGGCGATGTTGTCGCCCCATTAGGAACTGGGGTCCAACGTGGAGATACCTTTGAATAAAGAAGTTAATCTGACTCCACAGCCGACACCTATCTCAACCAAATATGAAGCATTTGAAAAGAATTGTTGAGTGATCCATAACCTGTAGCATTTACTATGTTACTCAGCACAGAAAAATGATAAATAGAGGAAGGATTTAAGGGTTGTTTTGAAAGTGAAGGAATTCCATTGTGAGTGAGTAGATATTGTTGGAGCTATTCACATAGAATTGTAGAGATATATCGAAATTGTGTGTGCAAAATTCAAAGATGATTTGAGAAGAAAAATTCAAATTTATGTGTTTTGCAGAGTGGAGAAGAATTGATAGTTTGTGGTGTGCTAGAGAGTAGAGATAGTTGTGAGTTGAAGAGAAGAAATAACCCTCTCTAGGAAAAAAATTTGATTCAGATTTGATGTGCAAAACGTTGGTGTTGTTGGGTTGCTCATGTTGAGAAAATTGAGAACCCAGTTTGAAAATATATGAAACGTGGTTCGCATGGAGGAAGTGAACCTGGAATGGTGGCTTCATAATAGATAGCGATTTGGTGAATTCAGTAGAAGGAAGATATTTCTCCATCCAATAGGATTTGTATAGTCCAATAGGAGTTGGGCGAGGATAGTTAGTCATGGGAGCCTCCATCCGATGGTAGTTCGTAGATTCATGAGATAAAAAAATTTCATGTCTAATAGGTGCCAAAATAATATGAAGGAATTTGAGTCTTATGGCTTATGGGTGTAATCTAATCCATGTACAATTGAGTAGTGCAACAGTAGTAGTGTGCTTTTCTCCCAAAATGGTTTCCACTAGAAATACTTTTGTTCTTATGTGTGCATGCTTGTGTTGATGTTTCTCATGTTTATTATGATTTTAGTTTTTTTTTCTTTCATATTTAGTTAAGCTAATGTTGTGAATGTGCTTGGATATTTGATATTATCGGAAAAAAATATTTTAAGTTGATATAAAGGCCATCACTACTTATTCACCCCCCTCTCAGTAGTGAATACATTTCCAACACATATTTAATCCATTTTCATACTAGAATTATGAATGCCTTCTCTTCTTTCAAAATAAATCAATTTCCTCATCAACCACTATTGGGATAGGGTCCCATGGGGTCAATTTTGTTATTATTGTAAAGTCTCTGTATTTCGAGGAGAGGAGCGTGCAGGTTGATAGGAGTTAAAGGGGCTTTAGGAAGGTCAAATCCCCTTAGTTTGTTAGGAGTTAAGTTGTTTTGTGACCCACCCATGGTTCGCGGACCATGGTATTGTAATAGATAATGATATAAAAATGAGTCATAGAGAGTCATGAGAGATATCTGGAATCAATCTATGTGTGAATGATCTAAGTAAGAGAAGTTTGTTTCTATACTTAGGCGAAGGGGAAGGCTCCTACAACTATGTGCTCGAAGACCTTGGTGAGTCCACAGTTGAGCATGTGAGCCCCTACAACTGTGTGAGCAGGGTTGAAAGAGTTTGTAATAGAGTATCTGAGCATAATAAAGGATGTTTTGGAGCATTATCTGTGTATTTGTGTGTTATTCTTTACTTCTAAATGTACTGTATAGTCGCTCTGTTTACTGCAATCTATCATGAAGCATGCTTAATAGATGCGCGAAAGGGGTAGATTTGCTTAATTACATGATGTTATGAATTTTTATAACCATTAATTAAGAATCTGGATTTGTTATTTATTAGTTACTGTAATTTACGTGTTTTAAGGATTAGGGTTCACGAAGATCAGAATAAAGCCCTCAAAGTAACATAGACACATCACATAGTCCTTTGGATGCAGAAACCTGGTTCTATCATCCCCCAATATTGCATTCGGTGAGATTACAGCCTGTGCTACACAGGTTGTTACCGAAAGGGTCGGTAGTGTAGGGTTTTGTTGGTTAGCGCAACTAACTCTAAACCTGGGTCCAAGCCCCCTCAAGTCAACAAATGGTTCTGCTGCTAGGACCAGGATCTATCTAAGGAATATGTGATGTGGCATAAGTGGATACCGACTAAGAAAGAGATCGAGAAATGGATAGATCGAAAGTTGCATGAGTTTGTAGCCCAAGAAAACAGGAATCTAGAAGGTTCAGAGAATCTAGTTTGTGTGGGCTCCAGAATTAGTGAGGCGCCTAGAAGGTTCAGAGAACAACATTGAGAGGGTTGTCGATTATTGGATTGATAGTATTTTGGGGGGATTCATTACAGATTTCGTGATCGACACATTTGTCAGTTATAGAGAAGCTAAACACCTATTTTTCAAAGGACCAAGAGGTAAGTATATGAAGTCCCTGAAAACTTGGATTAAAATTCTATTTTGTGAGAAACAGGTTATGCCATTAAATTGATGTTTAGTCAAGGCTTGACAGGAACTACGCAAAGTAGAAAGCCATTCAGAAGAGATCTAGATTCAGGTGTTGAGTACAGTCCTTTGTTGGAGCGTATGATAGTGATGAAGAAAGTAATAGTTTGAAGACACCTCAAGATGGGTCGCAGATGGTAAATCAGGGTATCGCAGGAATTCCACATCCATCCACTCCACTTCTTCCATCACCTCCACCCCACACACCTACACCTCTGCCTCCACCTCCACCTCCACTATCAAATATGGAAAATTCTATGAAGATGCCCATATTCAAGGGTCTAGGGACAAAATACCTTGAACAATTTTGGTTTGTAGCAAATGCTATGTGGAAGTCGTAGTAGATAACATATGATAACCTGAAGAAAGTGTAGTTGGTCACAACATTACAAGATAGGGCATTGAGCTGGTATATTAATTTTAGTACGACTCATCCAAATGCTATGTTGAAAGATATGAAGGATGCGCTAAATAACGAATTTAAAAATCCTAAGTCTCAAGCTCAGTCAGTAACATAGGACAAAGAGATCAAGTAGAAGGTGAATGAGTATGTGTGGGATTTTGATCAAAGATTGAAATGCCTACTACAACAAGATAATATGCAAATCACAGATGAACAACACAAGGATTGGTATATTGCTTCATTATTACCTCATTTGAGATTGACACTATCACAATAGAAGATTTGAATGCAAGCTAAGGCACTGGAGATCGATATGAAGTTGGAGGCCTTGCCTATTTTTAGGACTGCAACAGATTCAGACATAGTTGACTAGCCTGCATATGGAGTTGCAGAGTCTCAAAAAGGGAAAAGAAGTCTCGAATGAAACCCATGTGAAAGTATGGTGTTTAAAATGCAAAGGCCATGGTCACGACAAGGATCATTGACCAATATATCAAAATTATCTAGTTGGGAGAGGTCATGTCCCCCTGGAGCCAGAACATATCATTGGGATGAGTATGGGTGTCGTACCTTGGTGCAATATCTTCTAGATCACAGGAAAACATAGATCAAACAATTTTCATTTGTTACAGAAGTTTGTGTAGACTCCCCAACAACTCTTCAGTAATTGTTGTAATTCTATAGGTCATGATGAGCGTAATTGCCAAAATTACAAATCAATGATGGATAGGACACCAACATATAGAGTACAGATGGAGGCATGTCCTCAACAAGATCAAGGTGCAATAGCAGTGTGCGGAGATTCCAAGGATGAGGAAAAGAACGAGCAAGAGGAGCTGGAAGAGGTCATGGATAGATCATTTGTTACAATTTTGGAGAACTAGGTCACTTTGCATGATATTGTGAGAATCCAATGCACCGCTCTTGGCAGTATTGCTGACGGTTTGATCATGTCATAGAATATTGTCCCGTTCTCATTGCAAAAATGCAAGGAAAGAAGACCCATACTTAATAGCCTACGTAGAACATCTAGATGATAAGATCAAAATTGCGTAAAGATGGACCCAGTGTTAATATTGTTACGCGAAGCGGTATGGCTATCGGGGAGGATAAGGGGAAACAACCAGAGGAAAATGTATGGGTACATAGGGCTGCTGACAAAGATGTTGGATTTGACTTGAATAAGTCAAAGAAAACATTTATGGAGGAAAGGAGGAGCTTTGTGGATGTAGGAGCTTCTACATTAAAGGCTTAGATTACATGTGCCAAGAAGCCTGAAGAGGTCAGTACTGCACAAGAAACAGATCCTTCATTATTAACATCTTTCTTATAGACTTGCATGAAGCTCCTAAGTGACCAAAAAGCAGTAGATGGACTGTAAGAGTTGATAGATAAGTATGCTAGCAAGGGTAAGCCACTACCTAAACAATGTGCAGTACACAAAGTAAACAAAGGTAAGAAAAGGACTAGTCAGGAGATGAGATTGACTACTCATATTGGAGAATTTGAAATGGACGAGGTGATCCTTGATTTGGGATCTGATGCAAATGTTTTTCCGAAACAAACCTGGGAAACAATGGGAAAACCATCACTACAGTGGTCCCCGATCTAGCTGAGAATGGTGAATCAACAAAATATTATTCTTGTGGGATGCCTACATGGAGTAACTGTGCATATTGAAGGGGTGCATGCCATAGCCAATTTTGAAGTAATCGAAATAGTTGGTGACAGTAATCAATACTCGGCATTTCTTGGCATTGATTGGCCATTTGATATGAATGTTGTCATCAACCTCAAGAAGTGCAACATGAAATTTGAGAAGAAGGAACTAAGAGTTATTGTTTGATTGTATCTAGCGAAGGGTGTACGATATATGGAACCAATCCAAGATTATTATGAGGAGGAAGATTTTGAGCAAATCTATAAGCTTACTTCGTGGAATGAGGATTGGATCAACCCTATGGTGGATGGGCAAATTACTTGGGAGAAGGATAGCTCCTACAACTCATATTTAGATGCGGATCTTGAGCACTGGTAGAACAGATTACATGAGGTATTGACGTTGCGATACAACAACCTTACTAAGTCACTCTGATGTATATCCATTGAGGTACACAACTTATCGTATTATGATGGTTTAAAATATGTCCATTTCTTTTTGGGTAAATTTGAAAGAGATGTACTAGAGGAACATCGGTTCCAAGCATTAGACATTGCGTTGAGAGCTATGCCTGCCCGATGGTGGGACACACATAAGAACAACTTTGAATACTGGAAGGAATATCGACGGATGATGAAGATACGGTTTGGGTATGCCAATACCTGCATTGCAGAGAAATATATAGGAAAAGACGATCTGTGTGAGCATCTAGCTCGATGGATGAAAGCATGGGGAGAAGAACCACAGCCAGAATGGGTTGACATATTTTGCCACACTTTGGATATGATTCTGATGAACTAGTATTTAGAAATAGAGCTGCGACATGGAACCACATAATGGGATGTTCTGAAGGAAAGTTTTCTATTAGCTTTCAATTTTGAGGATGGATTTTAGTTTATTGACGAAGCACTATGGGAGATCAAAGCTACAATATTTAGAATCCCTAAAGAACTTGTCACATGGGTACAACCAGACTGGAGTATGCATCTGCGCCATGCTCCAGAATGCTACCATGTGACCACATATAAAGGTGAGGAAGATCCTAGGAACATCAGTATTCCTGAGTTAGAATGACAACATAAAGTCGTGGGGCCTAAGGCTGAAGTCCCTGACATCTCAAAGCCATTAAAGACTAAGCAGGTGAATATTGGGTCAGAAGCATAGTCGGAGTTCACAAATATAGGTGATTACTGGGATGAGGACATTGTAGACAAAGTCATGGAGTTATTGTGGGAGTACCAGGACTTGTTTCCCACAAAGTTATCTGATCTAAATGGAATAGTAGGTGATCTGGGTGTCATGAAGATCACTTTGAAGCCATTGAAGTAGTGCCCATACTGGTTCAATCCTAAGTACAAGGAAAAAGTGTGAGAAGAATTAGATAAGCTGCTTGTAGCTGGGATTATTGAGCATATCGAGGAATGAGACTGGGTTAATCCTATGGCAGTTCACAAAAAGAAGATAAAAGGTGAAATTCGGATCAGCATAGATTTAAGAAATTTGAATGATGCTTGTGTCCATGATCCATTCCCTACGTCATTCATAGATGAAGTATTGAAGAATGTTGGAGGTTAGGAAGCATAGTCATTTATTGATGGGTTCTTAGGGTATCATCGGATCAAAACCGCACCGGCGGATTAGAGTAAGACTACCTTCACTACTTAATGGGGTTTCTTTCAATATACAATTATGCCCTTTGGACTCAAGAATTCCCTTGTAATCTTTTCTAGGGTGGTAGTCACAACTTTCAAAGAATTTATTCATAAGTTTTTGGAGGTTTACTTTAATTATTGGACATTGTTTGGGTTAGTAAAGAAGCATGTTGCTAGTCCTCACCTCATGTTGGATACTTGTCGAAAGTATCAAATATCCCTTAATTTGAAGAAATGCATATTCTGCATACCATATGGGATACTCTTGGGCCATGTTGTCTGTAAAAAAGGTTTGATTGTAGACCCTACCAAAATTGTAGTAATTATAAATTTGGAGCCTCTGATGAATGTCAAATAGCTGCATGCGACATTGGGCCATACAAGGTATTATATGATGTTCATCAAATCATATGCACAGATCATTGCGCCCATGGAGAGATTATTGAAAAAGGATGTGACGTTTTGCTGGGATGATGATTTCCAGAAGAGTTTGGATGTAATAAAGGTAAAAATGGTTACCACACCTATTATAGTGTTCCCCGACTAGAAGAAGGAATTCAACATACATGTAGATGCATCCTGCATAGCATTAGGAGTTTTGCTAACCCAACCAGGTGCAGGTCATACTGACCACTCAATAGTGTTTGTGAGAAATAAGTCGTCAAAGCCAAAAAAAAAAAACTATTCAAATACACAGCGCAAAGGATTGGCAATGGTGTATGCGCTCTAGAAGTTTAGGCACTATTTGTTGGATGTGCACTTCAAAATGTACACATACCATTCGGCTTTGAAGTACTTGGTCAACAAGCCTGGGTTGGGGGGGGGGGGATTTGTAGATGGTTGTTGTTCTTTCAAGAATATGACTTTAAATTAGTTGTGAAGCTAGGTTGATTGAATTTTGGACCAGATTACCTCTCGTGGATTAATAATGGTGACAAACCTACAAATCTAGCTAAAGGGTTACTTGATGTGCAACTGTTTATTGTGCGCGTCACAGATAAACATTTTGTAGGCATAATCTAATTCTTGTCTACGGGTACAGCTCCTAAAAGGTATATGAAACAACAAAAGAAAGAATTGATGGTCAGGGCTGTAGATTTTTCTATTATTATAGGGCACTTATATAAACTGGGATTGGGTGAAGTGCTACATAGGTATGTCCCAGATTATGAATGAAAAAGTATCCTCACTGAAGTACATGGAGGGATTGCGAGAGGACATTATGCAAGAAGAAAAACTACACAGAAGATCTTACAAGTTGGGCTATGGTGGCCAACGGTGCATAAGGATTCCAAGGATTATTGCAGGGCATGCGATGTCTGTCAGAGAACGGGAAGGTCGTCGTGAAGGGATGAATTGCCTTTGAACCCGCAAGTGTCGTTACAGGCATTTGATAAATGGGCAATAAACTTTGTGGGACCAAATCAACCACTCGGAAAGAAGACATGAGAAAGATACATCATTACAGCGACTGGATACTCAACCAGGTGAGCCGAGGCGCAATCTGTGAAGGATTGTAGTGTGAATATAGCTACAAAGTTCATTTTTTAATACATTTTGTCTCGATTTGGCTGCCCTAAAATTTTGATGAGTGATAGGGGTTTGCCCTTTGTGAACGAAACAATTTCTGCCTTGATTGAAGAGTTCCAGATGTATCATCATAAAATCACGCCGTATCATCCTCAAGCAAATGGAATAGTGGAAGCCTTTAATAAAATCCTCGAGAATGCCTTAACAAAGATTTTTAATGCAAAACAAAATGATTGGGATGTGTGCATACCAGATGTTCTATGGGCATATAGAACTACCTATAAAAATTTGACTGGACATGCATTATTTAGACTGGTTTATGGACAAGAAATTGTAATGCCGATGGTGTACATCGTGCCAATTTTGCAGATTTTTGTAGTTATAGAGATGATCGATTGGGATACCATGGAAGAATGCCTTGCACAAATAGTTGAGTTGGAAGAAGATTGCTTCTTGGATGGTTTTCATCAATAAGTGTAGAGGGCTCACGAAAAGGAATGGCATGATCATTGTATGCTAGTAAGTTCACAAAGTTTCCATGGAAGTTCCAGATGCATTGGCTGGGGCCATATATTGTCAAGGAGATTATGGATGGAGGTGCAGTTCATCTCGCGAAGATGAACAGGGAGTTTTTTTTCCAAGAAAGGTCAATGGGAGCCAATTAAAGTTGTATAGTGGTGATCCCACCCTTTTTCAATGACTATATGAATGTAGGATAGTATTAGTACTCTAGGCAGCTACAAGGGAGTGTGGGACTATAAACTATACTTCTAGAAGAATAGTTTGGCAAACTAAATGGGTTGTGCGACGAATCGAGGTAAGGTGTAGAGGAGAGCTATGAAGGAGTTGTGCTAGAATGGTGGGTCTTGCACAACCTAGACAAAAAGTAACTATTGGAAGCACTATAGATGATTGGATGTCAATTTTTCTATTAAAGGGAGCAGGGGGGAGCATTTAAGGAGAATATATTTGGAAATATGTTTCCCAAAGTGCATTAATGACAGGAATCTGGAGGGAACAGATGGATTTCAATTCAAATTGGGCTACAAATACAACATCCCACTCCACATTTGCACACTTTTCTTCCTAAGAAGTTGCCTTGAGATTTTGCGCTTCAATTTGAGCCAATAGAATTGTTGCATGTTTGCAGATGATTGGAAAATACTTTGAGAGAAGATTTCATAGCGAGGATTCGGGAATTTAACCGATTTGTAGTGCAAAATATTCCTGTAGAGAATGACTGCAACTTGACCTAATAAAACCCAACCTATGCTTACAACTTTGCTTACCGCAGTGCCTAGGTCACTAAGACCTAAACCATCTACCTCTACAGAAGGAGAAAAGAAGCAGAAGAAGCCTAAGCAAGCACTGGAGTGGAAACTGCAGTGCAAAAATCCAATGGAGGTCAGACAAAAGGGTAAGATGGATAAAACCAAGTAGCTGACAGAACCCTTGGACTTAGACGAAGAATATCTCACCATGGGGATGGAAGAGAT
This sequence comes from Pinus taeda, assembly GCA_000404065.3. NCBI lineage: Eukaryota > Viridiplantae > Streptophyta > Pinopsida > Pinales > Pinaceae > Pinus > Pinus taeda. The sequence continues at coordinate 46,179 of APFE030996353.1, read as the reverse complement.
TGATGCAAATGAAGCCGTAATGATTACTCAGCTACAACCTTATATACCACTAAGGAAATCCACCACCAAGGTTACTAAAGACCCACATTCGAAAAAATTCATGGTCTCCACACTATTACCACTAAAGAACATACCTTTTCAGGGCAATCTGCTGATCTAAATACCATATTTAAAGATGGAGGACTGGGACCTGGGGGATCACGCGAAGTTCCCACAACTGAAGTCGAAAGTTACACAACTCGAACCAATGAAGTGGGTTGCTGGAGTTGAGTGTGTGAGGTTTCTCATCATGTTATGGGTGCACATTTTAGTCGCAACCTCATTAACACAGTTTATGTGCGTCAATTAATGACATTGTTTCATGATGGGTTCCTTTGGTTGGGAGGGCCCATCCCAATTACTGATATGTTTATCCACCAAATAACATTATTGCCATATCAAGGAGTAGACCCTACAAATGTTTTCGTAGGAAAATCGTAGGAGAAGAAGTTGGCAGACAAGATGAAGAGCGACTCCAACCTGGTGAAGAAGTTACGTGACTATGCGATTAGTTCCACATTACATGGCACAGTGCAGTTCATTGCATAAATATTGGTCAGGAAGATCAAGAGGAAATGTTGTGCTAATGAAGTACTAGAGCCATTGGTATATCTGGCTGCGCAGTGCGCCAAGGGAGTCCAATATAATTGGGCTAAGTATTTATGTCATGACTTTTTGGAAGATTTCCGTGAAGCCACGATGACGTTCGATTATGCATGGCTACTTTTTTTTGTCACGTTGGTGGCATGGAGGACACAGGAGAAAAGCCAGTTCCCGCAGCATGGCCCAAACCTATGTGAGGCCACAAAATTTGCCTCGTTGTGGGTGACCAAGGACCCTGAGCACGTCATGGAAATGAGGATATTTTGGGTCATGTTTGAATCGGAGATGAGGATGGTGATTAACCAACGGCCAAGGTTATCACCAAGCTTACATGCACAATATGCTAACGTTGTTGATTTAAAGGAAGATTTTCTTAATCTGTCTATTCGCGTGAAAAAATATGCCAAGGGAACATGGCATAAGTTTCCATACTTGGTTTCTGAAAATGATATTATGGGGGGCATGAGTAAATGGCCAAGCAAATAGCTCATCCCATCTTATGCAAGTGGAGGAACCAGTAAGGTTGTTGAAGGAGAACCAAAGAAAACCACCACTATGATATCAGCATCAAAAGAAAAGAATAAGGAAGCACAAAAGGCTAATGTGAAGGAAACAGTCGCCGCAAAAGAAAAGGTCACACAACAGAAAGTGGCTTCTACAAAGGAGAGGGAAGCACCGAAAGAGAAGGTCTTTGCCAAAGAGACAGAAGCACCAAAGGAGAAAGTTTCCACCATGTCATAGGCCATTATTGACCTCAGTGAATTTGAAACATATCGCACCAATGAAGGGGTCAAGATAGATGATGAAGAGGAAGGGGGTGTAGCCTTGGAGTCCTCCTTCATTGTCAAAAAGAGGCAGAAGCAGAGCTCCATGGGACCGCGCAAGAAGTAGAAGTCTAACAAGTCTACGAGCACAACACCTTTGGTCTTCACGAAGGGGGACCTGGATGAAATTGGTGATGTGGTCCGCAACACAGTGAAGACTATTTGGAGCCACATTGAGGATGAGTACCATTAGACACTAGACAAGGTGTAGCAAGGCCTGAGAGAATTTCAGGTCCACACATAGATTATTCAAGCAAATGTTGTACAGACAAGCCTAAAGAAAGTGAGCCTGAAGCAAGCGAGCGAGTCAGCCTTGGCAGCAGTGATCACCATAGACCTTCATGCAGTATAGTTACCAGATGGATCACTGCATGTTGACACTTCAAAAGACCAGACGTGTCTAATGCATCTAAATAACTTGAGCCTAAACCTTGTGGCACTCCCTATTCATACATTGCATGAGCTACATCAAGGAGTATCAGATGAGCTCAGGGTTCGAGAACAACTATAATTACAAGTCATCAATGAAGTAAAGACCAAAAACCAGTAGATGTTCAAGGAAAAAGCACAGGCACTTAAGGAACGGGAAGAATTCATTGCACGTAGTCAGTAGCTGGAAGTAGCAATAACGCAGGCCTGCAGTGAGCTTCCTGAGCTCTAGATCCCAATAGAAGTGGCCTTCGCAAAGGATCCAGATTTTAGCTTCCACGGTGAAAGAATCAAAGGAGGAAATTGGTAAGGTTCGATTTGAGCTGTAGCTACAGATATCTGAGCTTCAACTTAAGTTGCAGCCAACCACTCCTCCGAAAGTCATGGAGAAGTGCAAGGCTTCTATTAATGAGGACATGACTACACTAGTTGCATTCAAGGATTGCACCCAGTTGTTTAAACAGGCCATGCAACTGTGGGCCTTGATGCAGGAGGATCCAACTTTACAAAAAATTAAATTTGATATCCAAGAAAAGAAAAGGCATTTGATGAGATCAGAGCTACCTGCATGAACCTTAGCACCAATGCAAAGGTTCACCTGACTGCAGGAGGGGAAATTCATCCAAACCAAGATCGATGAGTTTCGTCGGAAGGAATCCATCATATCCTCAAGGACGCATCCTTATGCTGATGAGGAAAGTCATTTGACACAAACGGTGCAGAGCATGCTAAAGGCTATGCAACAGACACAGAGAACCATGGGCCTTGCAGTCAAAGGTCCAACTATAGAAAAATTGGTTGAGAAAGTTCAGCATGCTGTTGTGTAGGGAACGATAGATCTTCACACATTGAAGACAGATTTTAGCAGTCTATAGGAAAAGATCGAGGCAACAAAAACAGAGTGACTTGGGACAAGTTACAACTTTGTGTTGGGGGCCTATTGGGATAAGGTCCCCTAGGGTCAATTTTGTAAAAACAATTGTTATTATTGTGAAGTCTCTGCATTTTGAGGAGCGGAGCGCATAGGTCGATAGGAGTCAAGGGGGCTTTAGGAAGGTCAAATCCCCTTAGTTTGTTAGGAGTTAAGTTGTTTTTTGTTCCACCCATGGTTCATGGACCATGGTATTGTAATAGAGAATGATATAAAAATGAGTCATAGAGACTCATGAGAGATATCCAGAATCAATCTGTGTGAATGAGCTAAGTAAGAGAATTCTATTTTTGTACTTAGGAAAAGGGGAATGCTCATGCAGCTGTGTGCACAGAGACCTTGGTAAGTCCATAGATGAGTGTGCAGGTCCCTACAGTTGTGTGTGCATGGTTGAAAGAGTCTGTAATAGAATATTTGAGCATAATAAAAGCTATTTTGGAGCATTATCGGTGTATCTATGTGTTATTATTTACTTTTAAATTTACTGTATATTCACTCTATTTACTGCAATTTATCATGAAACATGCTTAATAGATGCGTGAAAGGGGTAGATCTACTTACTTACATGATGTTATGAATGTTTAGAACAATTAGGGAAGAGTTTGGATCTGTTATCTGTTAGTTATTGTAATTTCTAGGTTTCAAGGATTAGGGTTCATGAAAGTCGGAATAAAGTCCTAAAAGTAACAGAGACACCTCACATAGTCTTTTGGATGCAGAAACTTGGTTCTAGCATCCTCCAATACTGCCTCAGGTGAGACTGCAACCTGCATTATGTGGGTTGTTGCCGAAAGGGCTAGTAGTGTAGGGTTTTTTTGGTTAGTGCAGCTAACTCTAAACCTGGGTCCAAGCCCCCTCAAGACAACAATCACCAATACCTTTAGCAATCTCTGATCACTAAGAAATACTACTAGCTTCACCTCAACTCACTGACATAACTCGTATGTATTTGACCTTCTTGTAAAGAATTTTGGCCTTATATTTTTGTCTTATTTTCTTTTCTTTGATTGTTGCATGAATCCTTATTTTTTTCTTTTTCCTATTTATTTCAATCCACTGGACTTGTTAAGTAAGTTCTCTAACCCTAATCATCCTTTTCTTCAAGTTAAACTGATCAATTTCTCTAATTTTAGAAATTTTGGCTTTTTACGGGTTTTAGTAGTGTTTCCCTATTTTTATCCGCAGTTAACTTTGGCTTAGCTACTAAATATGCTGCCAAAATTAACAATTCCACCAATTTTTTGTTGGAAACAATGTTAATATTGTTATGCAAAATCTACAACTGTGGACAGAGGTATCTTCCCTAGGCTTCATGGACTGACTTAGAACAACAAAAAGACAAAGGGACTAATGTTTTCCTTAAAGTAAATAGATAACGAGATGAAGCCTACTTGGAATCTTTTGTATGCTTCACTCTTTCCTTGGCTTGTATGCTCCAATCTTAAATTTGATCGCTATAATTAGAACCTACACAATCAGATAACACAATCCAATGATATATGGGATCTATGTAGCATCATCTAATCACTTTATTCAATAGATCAACATGGTATTGAAATATATAAAATCATAACATCATATATGGGAAAAAAATAACTCTTTGCATTAATATAAATGGAGTGAGTTACAACCAAAAATAGGTGTTGATCTTATAGAAAAGCTCCTCCAAGTTGACTTTCCTTTCCTTGCCACAAAGTGCACATATAATCACCCTAATGAATGGAATGATATATCTCACATCAGTATAATAAGGGTAGAACCACTCTCCAAAATCCAACAATAACCAACCAGGTGCTTGTGGAATGAGGTAAATATATAGGAAGGATAGGAAGTTCATGAATTCTTATCCATTTACCAATCTAGGTTTGAGATCCAAAAGTGATGGTAGGATGAGCTCAAGGAGTAAGATGGTGATTTTCCAAGCTGGAATCAAATAGGATTCAAATGTTTATCCAAGGTAAATGGTTGAAACAAACTCAGGAAGCTTCTAGAAGAGGAATCTTTGGGATTATTTTAATTTTTCCCAAATTTCTAGAATCAGCACACCCCCACAGTTATGTAGGGTGCACTGCATAGCATCCTGAGAGAAGGAGAGACTGCACTGCAACACATTTTCTTTGTTTTGCAGGGTGTATTGGTCCTTAAAATCACTGAAATGAAGTATTTAAGGGAAGAAACTCAAGGATTAGGGAGAGTCATGCTTAAGCCTTTGTGAAAGGATGATGCCAAGGGGTAAAAGGATGTTGATTGATCCAATTAATAGGCCTATTGACCAGATGCGAAAAAATGGCCTATAACAAATATTGAAAGGGGGGGTAAATCAGTATTAAGGCTAATTTAAGATTTTATGCCAATTTATCTTTACTCATTCAAACTTGGCATCCATTATATGTGAGAAATAATTAACAAACCATAACAACATTCATGTCATCCATCACTCTACCATTCACACTATCAGAGTGTACCTCTACATGGCTTCTCCATCCTATTGTTGTGTTTCATGGCTTGAATTATGCCACTATTATCAATGTTGTCTCTGTCAGACAACACTCTTCCATTCACACTCCCCGAGTGTACTCTTGCGCTTGTCACTCATTCCTATTGTTGCATCTGATACATGGTCACTACAGCCTCATTAACAACTGAGAATGGGCTCCGTTCTCTCACTTGTTGTTGTTTCATTAAACTTGAGGATGGGCACTTGAGTGTTCCCATGTTGAGACATAAATCCTCTGTTAGTCCTTCACATTCCAACAAGGCTCTTGTTCTTTGTATGAACAAATATCCTATACTTGAGGCTCTGATCTTCATTTAATTTCACATAGCACAGAAGCAAGATTACGGATGGCTTGTCTTAGCTCATGATAGGTTCCTTTGAATCATCCTATGCAATCATGGTCCTTGTTGCCTTGACTCAATGATTTTTGCAGTTTCCATTACTCCATTAAATCATCTGAGCAATCTTGGTCCTCAACGCGCTTGACTCAACAATCTTGAAAATTGCTATTTATTCTAGCTACTAACTCTTCTATGTGAAGTTACTCTTAGTTTCCGGCCCATTCATACATCATACTCCTTTGTACTGAAATTTTAGAGCCCCATATATGTTAACTTATTAAGGCAGGATGTTATGAAATCATGACACTGATATTTTCCTATAGCCCCTTTTTTCTTAGCCTCTTATTGTTTTTCACCATAGGACCAGGTGTTGTGACCGACAACATAGAACTTAGGTGATAATCCATTCAGGATTCTTTTGGAGGCCTATCTATTTATGTTCTTTCTCTATGCCCTTGGTTCTTTTGGCTCCACAAAGAGACACCAATCAACATCGGAGCTCCGTGGTATCAGAAATTTCTTCAAATTACAATCATAGAGGAGTTGTGAAAACTCCATCCTTCAAAATATACTTCCCATGTTGTGTCTCCACAACATTTAAGTGTTAATCCTTTATCTATGCCCTTGGTTCTTTGGGCTCCACGATGAGATTCCAATCAACATCAAAGCTCCCTAGTATCATAACTTTCTTCAAAAAGAAATTACTGAGTTACGAAATCTATGACATCCAATATGCTCATGTGGCGTCTCCATATCACTTAGGTGCTAAACCCTTCACTACGCCCTTATTTTTTTGGGCTCCATGACCAAGTGCCAATAAAATCGGAGCTCCCTAGTATTGCAACTTTTCTCAAAATGCAATTACGGAGGAGTTACGAAATATCTAACCTCTAATATGCCCCTAGGATGACATCATGTTGTTTTCATACACCCCACGTGGCATCTCCTTAGTGGTGACACGTGTCACTAGGATTTTCCCAATTAGGCCCCCAACAATGCTAAAAGTGACTACCATGTGTCCTCCATACAACCATGTTATGTTGACGTCATTTTCCACTATCATCTCTTGAGAGCAAATCAATTGTTGCCATGTGCCATGTTTGAGGAGAGAGAAAGGGTCCCTAGTTCTTTGGTTTTTTAAACGAATTCATTTGTAAATCCCTGCTCCTTGAAACCCTCAATGCTTTTGAAAAGGATTCATTAATAAGAAGTTATGAAATTATGAAATTTTAAAGTTCTGAGGGGTTCTGATATTCTTACCTTCCAAGGTCCCCGGAATCTGACCTCTGAAATTGTGAAGTTCCAAAGTGTTATAGACATTTTTGGGCACTTCAACCCCAATCACAAATGTCCATAAACTGAGGGCTCTTAAGTCCCTAAAAGGGTTGCTTCACTGCCTAAAG
>APFE030996353.1:0-11431 GCA_000404065.3 Pinus taeda | reverse complement strand
AAAATCGAAAACAACAAAAAGTAAGAAAGAGGTTGTCTTGCACATATAGTGCGCCACACTTCATCAGTTTATGACTCCCGGATTGATAATTAATGTAGCAATTTAGGACTTACTAAATTGACTAAACATAATCCTCTCTTCTACTCTTTCTATTAATAAAGCTATTTGAGTTTTCCTCCACATTCTTGTATGTTTGAGTTGATATATGCATTTGTGTGGTCAATATATATCTCGTCCTATATTGTTTATGATTGTAGAGCTTGGTGCTTTGATGGTACTATGCTACTTTGACTTTACAGGTGCTCTTTGAAGCGGGGTAAACAATGGAGAAGCGGCAAAGATCTGTCAAAGGGGGGAGGAAACAAGCAAGGAGCCAAGCGAAGGGCTGAGGTTGGTACTCTCTGCTTCTCTCCCATCTACTTCTCATAAAGGAAAACACAAGTAACTTTAGTTTGTTTGTTTCTAAGATAGCTACCTGTCTTAGTGGGACTAGAGGCTCTACATGGACACTAGATTTCCCGATAACACCTGAACATATACTACCTTTGCTTTTAATTCCTCCAGTTTTTGACACCTTATGGATGTCGACTAAATACTCTCTCTACAAATGCACCTTTTTTACTAATTAAAATAAATTGGTACCAATTAAAATTTCTCATGGTATTTTTGTTTTTGTAAATACAATCATTAGTGATGCATTGAGCTTGTTGTTCATTGTTTTTGTCGCTTCATCCTCTATGCCCACTTCTCCCGAGAATATACATTAACCAACTATGCTCCTCCTAAGATTGGGCTACTCCAAATATGCACTGCTACTTAAATAATACCAATTGCACCCAAAAAAAGATGATGCACATTGGATATTGTAACAGACAAACTCCAATATTTCATTTCAAAAAGAAATTCCCATTTGCACAAAAGGTTGCTCCATATGAACCTAGACCGCCAATTGACATAGTGATACCAATTGAAAGCTAAGGAACATTCAAAGCTTGTACATATTGTGTTTCATGAACATAGGATTTCTACGAAACATAAAATTCACAACTTAAATGAAATAAAGGTATTTCACCCAAGATGTAAACCTTTCATTTCCTGTGAAACAATTGTTTCTTGCCACTTCTTAATAAAGTAGCTCCCCCTGAGCCAATTCACTCTGATCTCCTGCATCCACTTCCTTATCTCTGCGTGGGCACTGATCCTATGGACCTGACTTAACTTTGGGCCTCTTCATTCCACACTTCTTCTACAACTCATCTTCTTTTCACAACATAAAATGTTGGTGTCTACTCCCCCTGAAACCATGTTGGCTTCTCTTTCTTATTTCTTGCAATGCTTATATACTTGAAGATAAACCAATCTATTCTTGTAACCAGCAAGGGTACACATCCATACCTTCAACATTAGATTAACTTCTCTGTCTATTCCTTCTAACTTCTTGCATCTCACTTATTTGGCCTCCCTTGAGGCCATTCTCTTCTTTTACTGAAGAGAAACAAATGATATAGTCCCCTTGAGAAAATCATATTCCTTCCTATTCCAAAACTTCAATGGCCGAGTCCTAACAGGAGAATTATCCTCAAGTTTCTTCTTTGCCCATGTTTGGGCTTTATTTTGGTTGCACATGGCTAGAGGAAATTTCTCCTTCAAGTCCTCCTTAACCCAACTCTTCGTGTTTCCTTTCTACCTTACAAAGGGGTCTACAACAAGAGTGAGGATCATTCTTCCTTTTTTTCTTTTGATTTGTTCCTCTTATTTTCATCTTTCTCTTTTTACATAGAGAACTGCAAACAAACTTGTATTCTTTTTCTCTTTTGTTCCTTTTTGTCTTCATAGACCAAGCTGCATTATTGTTCAAATTGTGCCAAATGACAGCAAAAGGGTCAAAAGGAGAGAAAATATCAAAGGCCAAAAATTTGAGGAGGATGCCAAAACCAACACTTAAGTTTCAAAGCCAAGAGGAAAAGCTACAACAGACTTCATTGCAGGTATTGATTTGCATGTGTATTTTCCTTGCTAGATTTAGCATGCATGGGATTGCATGTGATTCTTTCTAACATGGCATGGGTTTTTCAAAGAACTCGATCGAAGAACTTTACCATCTAACTCTCTCCTCAACAGTTTTGTTGCTAATCCAAGGGTTGCTATAGAGAAACTTGCAGAATGGGTGGGCAGGCTATTAGGCATGAACCTGAAGACATGATGCAGGTTTGATGCCATTTGGATGTATGACAGGTTTTTTAGAATTCAGGGTGGCATACCTATTTTGAGAGGTTGCAGGGATTCAATGAAGCCGTTACAATTGAATTTTCATTGAAATTGGATGGAAATTATTTTATAGTTCGTTGGTTAGACATTCCTGTCATAGAGAAAGTTATCTCGACTATTAGCGGGTTTCTGCAAGGTGGGTAGAAATGGTTTGCCCAAAAATCACCCTTACCATAATTTCTAAAATTATTCTTGCAGGTAGGAGAAGTCGTGGTTCAAAAGGGAACAAGATACAATCAAAAATCCTTGCCACACCCTTGGGTTGAGGTCGCATACTTTTTGGTGCAATACATCACTTGTGAAAATTGTATTGCTACCCTGTTCAAATACCATTTTAAACTTCTTACATGCCTTTGGTTCCGTCGTGTGCATTCTCTGGATATGTCATATTTCTTATGGAATAACCTTCAGTTAATCACACAGTCTTCTCATTGGTCACGTCAACCATTGGCGGTCCTCACAAGCCACGAGCTTGTCAAGCTGTTGGTAGTGCATGCCCTATCACAGACTTTTGTGGCTTGGCCACAATTCACTGAATTAGCAGAAGAGCAACTTGCAGCCATGATATCAGAAAGAGAGGAACAGGGATTAGTGGCAGAGAAGAAGTTGCAGATGACGTTGTTACACAAGAACCAGCATCATCTGCTGAACAATTGGAAGCATTAGCAATGGAGAAGGTTGCAACACAATCACCAATGGAGATAGAAGGGGATGAAAGTGATGCTACTACATAAGAACTAGAGTCGACTTCTGACTGAAGTAGGAGAAATGGAAGTGGAAGGAAGTGTAGTCAATGATGTTACACAAGAACTGATGTCGACCACTAAATTGATGGAAGAATTGCCACTAGTGGAAGAAACTGTAGGTGATGTTGTTGCACAAGAATTAGCATCACCTGCCAAAGTGATGGAGAAACTAGTGGAAGAAGTGGAAGTCATAGTCGACATTGTTACACAAGAACCAACGTGTTGGGCATGGAATCCCCCCCACAGTAGTTTTTGGGGCTCAAACCCTAAGTTTTGGTCAAAGATGGTGTAGAACTCCGCGAATTGCGGGCACGGAGCACGAAGTGTACAATTGAGTCATAGGGTTGTTTGCCCTAAGCATTGTATTACAAAATAGTGTAAAGTTGACCTACCCATGGTCCGCGAACCATGGGATTGTATAAATAGAGCAAGGATCTAAGTTGTAAAGGCAGTTGATGATAGGAAGAGTAGTGAAAGAATGGTTCGAGCTTAGAGTAGAAGTTTAAGTGTCTTGGGTTGTTGTAGTAGGAAGAGGCTCTACAGCTGAGTGTGAAGAGGCCTAGTAGAGTCTGTAGCTAAGTGCGCAGACCCCTACAGCTAAGTGTGCAGGGTGGAGTCAAGTCTGTATTTGGGACAAAAAGCTAATAAAGAGAAGTTGATTCCTAATTCTGTGTAATTGTTGTGCTTATCTTCTTTATGTTTATGTTCATTTATGTATCGCGCTCACTAATATGAATGTTGGATATGTTGTAATAACCATAAACCTTACACACATAAGCTAAGTAATCGGTTAATAAGCGAGGAACTTGGGTATCATACGGGTCCCGCCCCGAGCAGGGCTGCGCGGAAGCCACACCGCAAGCTGTGAAGGGATTGCAAGTGTGCGCAGCGATAGGTCAAACCGCGGACCTCCAGAAGCCCATCAGACATCCCAAGGGTGCAAAAAACTAGTTCTAGCACCTTCCCATACTACTTTGGGTGAGACCTCAGTGCGCGCTCCATGGACTACTGTTGAAAGGGCTAGTAGTACTAGGATTTTCTTGGCTAAATCACCTCTGAACCTGGGTCAAGCCCCACTAAGCCATTAAATGGTTCCATTGCTAGGACCAGGATCTGCATAAAGGATGTTTGATGTCACGCCACTAGAACCCTACAAAGAAAGAAATTGAAGAGTGGTTGGACAAGAAGAGTCACGAGTTCGTAGCACAGGAAAATAGAAATCTGTGAGTATCTAAGGAGTAGTGGTTGGATCACTACTTATACACTGAAATCCATGAAATATTCTTTGCATCTTTTCCATCTGAGTTGTATGAGTGGATCACAAAATTGGCAGACAGCCAGGGAAGGTGTAGGCTCGACAAACCAATAGCGTGGACGTCGAACTAGTGTGCAGACTAGAAGCCTCGAAAGAGAAGATAGTGCAAGTTGTGGACCACTGGCTCGGCCGAATAATAGGAGGATTTATCACTGAGTTCACAGTAGACACAACTATCAGCTACAATGTGGCAGAGTGACATTTTCTCAAGGGACCACGAGGTAAGTATGTTAAATATTTGAACACTTGGATTAAGATGCTATTGTGTGAAAAGTGGGTTATGTGAATAAATTAATGTTTGGGACTACGCGGAGCGAAAAGATCTATAGAAGCGAAGAGTTAGAAAATAGTCCCTTAATTTCACCCTCATGGGAAAGCGAGGATGAGCTTGGGAAGGTTTCTCTGAGAAGTGCGATTAGTTTGATAAGGCAGCGAATTCTACGTTTACCACCTCCACCCACACCGCCACCTGCTTCACCCCCCTCACCTCCATCTCCACCCACTCCACCTTCGCCACCTCCACAGTTCAGTATGGTGAGCATGATCAAACTACCAGTATTCAGAGGAGTAGGGAATGAAGATCCGGACCAATTCTGGTTCGTAGTAAAATCAGTATGGGAATCACAGGGTGTCGTGGATGATAATGTAAAAAAGGTTACGCTGGTGAGCGCAATGCAGGATCGCGCATTAACGTGGTATATCAAGCATTCTAATGACCACCCGAATGCAGGAATTACATAGATCTAGAATGCGTTGAACAGGGAATTTAACAAGCCAAAATCAGAGATGCAACCAATCATCATGTTTAAAGAGATTGAGATGCTCCTGGGCGAGACCCGCTGGGATCTGGACCAAAGGCTGAAAAGTACGATCCGCAAAGCCAATATGACATTAACAGATGCAAAGCATCGCGCATGGTTTGTGGCCTCACTTACGCCACACTTAAGGACGGCGATGTCACAGAAAAAACTTTCCACCCAGGCTGAAGCGTTGAAGATGGCAATGAGGTTGCATGAGACCCCTATACAAGACCCTAGATTGGGAGTCAAACCGATTCACGCGCAGTTACAGGATCTGTGTCTAGAAATGTAGAGTTTGAAATAGGATAAGGCACCTTGGCCAGAGGCGTGCAAGGAAGTATGGTGCATAAAATGCAAGGGCTAGGGCCACGACAAAGATCACTATCCAGTATTTGAGAACTACTTGGAAGGAGGTGGGAAAATTCCATTAATACTGGATGCACAAATGGGACCGATCACGGCATCTGCATTATGGTGCGTGATCTTCCAGATAGGAGGGAAACATACCATGGATAATTGTCATCTGTTGCAAAAATATACGCAGATTCCCAGCAGTTGTTTTGTAATTTTTGCAGGTCGGTAAGCCATGACGAACGCACTTTCCAAAGCTATGAACTAATGATGGATCGGACTCCTACCTACAGGGTGCAGGCTGAAACATGAGCCCTCGACCCAAATGTAGGGATGGCATGCGTTGGGTTTCAAGGGCGTGGTCGAGGTCGAGGTGGAATGGGACGAGGAAGGGGTCACAGTCAGGTAATTTGCTACAATTGCCAAGGGCCAAGGCATTATGCCCGCGATTGTATGAATCCAACTAGGATATCATGTTGGTACTGTATTCAGTTTGATCATGAGGCAGAAGATTTCTCTTTGCTAATAACAAAGATGCGCGAAAAGGGGGTACTCCAACTGCCTCCGACCCAGAATTTACAGATGATGAGGTCTGAACCTCACGAAGAAGACCCAAATATAAACATGATGCTCAGGAGTGGTGTGATAATGGGAGATGATAAAGGGAAGCAGCCAGAAGAAAGCGCGTGGGTCTGCAAGGCTCCTACAAAGGAACCCGAACTTGATTTAGAACGCACAAAGGAGACATTCATGGAAGCTAAGAAGAGCTTCACGGAGGCCTCCACTTTACTTGGTAAGGACCAACTAGAACCAAGGCTGGATCCTTCCATGCTCACTACCTTTCTGGAGACATGCATGAAAATATTGCGTGACAACAAGGCAATCAAAGGGCTATAGGAACTAATCACTAGGTGCACGGGGTCAGGAGAACCACGCGTGGTCTGAAAACTGGGAAATTATATGTTGCGCACAAGAAGGGAGATGAGGTTGACTGCACAAATAGGCGAGTACAAAATGGATTAGGTAATCCTAGATCTAGGTTCAGACGTGAATGTACTACTAAAGCAAACATGGGAACGCATGGGCAGACCCATGTTGCAATGGTCCCCTATTCAATTACGAATGGTGAACAAACAAAAGATTTTTCCCATGGGAATATTGCAAGGAGTAACAGTTAATATTGAAGGTGCGAGTGCACAGGTGGATTTTGAAGTGATAGAGATTGTCGATGACAGCAATCCCTATCCTGCACTACGAGTAATAGATTGGGATACCGATATGAACAGAGTCATAAATATGAAGAAGTGCAAAATGACCTTTGAGAAAAATTCACTACACGTAGTAGTACCACTGGACCCAGCTGAGGGAGCGCGATACACTAAACCAGTGTGCAATGATGATAGTGATGATGATCTCGAACGTATCTATAAGATAATTGCACAAGGAGAGGATTGGATTAATCTGACTGCAAATGGAAGGATTTTGTGGGAGTGCAAAAGCTCCTACACTTCAGATTCAGACAAAGAGATAGAGTGATGGCGGAATCAAATGCATGAAGTAACAATGTTGAACTGCAACATGAGGATCGGATCATTGCATTTTGTAAAAATAAAGGCAAGGGGGCTGCCAACATATGATGGATTGTCAGCGATAGATGAATTTCTAAGCAAATTCGAAAATGTAGTACCAGAGCAGAAATAGTTCAATGCGCTGAAGTGGGCACTGCGTGCAACACCGACACGATGGTGGGATACGCATCAAAGAAATTTTGAAAACTGGCGCGAATGCATAAGGATGATGCACGTACATTTTGGAAAACCCCAACTTCAAATGAAAACCAATCGGCTGGGGCAGAACAACTTGCGCGCCCACCTTTCCCGATGGGTACAGGCATATGAGGTACAGTACGCACAAGCGCATAGCCTAGAAAATAGGAAAAAACCACAGCAGCAGGAAGGGTGACGCGTGTTACCAATTCTCCATGACGAGGCATTCATTAGGGTGTGTGGAGTACTAAACAAGGTTTACTAGAAAAAAAAACTGATTGGGACCTGCGCGTACCAATGGTTCAATGGGCTTATAGGACCATGTGCAAAAACCTGAGCACAAAGTTTATTCCAAAGGTGTGAACCAGAGTAGAACCCAAGATTCCTGAAGGGAATACCAAGGAAAATCCACATATACTAGCTCCCACAGTTATGGTAGCACGCGAAGACCAGGATAAAGGAATCACACAGCTACGCGAGGACAACCATATAAGGATTTGGGAAGCCATTCAACGAGGGAACCTTAGACTTCGTGAACTCAAAGAAGATCGGGTATGATTAAGGAAGAAAAGCATGTTAATGGATGCTGAGATCGAAAGACTGGAAAACAAGGTCACGCAAGCATGTCTCGTTGATAAACCAAGGATGACAAGGTAAGATACAGATGGTCATACCACTTCTTTGGAAGAGTGTCCCTAAGAATTTATGATTCTGCTACTATGGTTGAGACCGCACCTTACCAAACGCATTAACAAGGGAAGCGCACCACATAAGATAAAGCACGCTACCCCAGTTGTCACAAGGGAAATTGAGGAGTGTCCACGCACTATGCTGGAAGGTGAGTTGCAGTCTCGCATAGGTGGGGCAACCACCTGACTAACTATAGGGAGCACAATCTCAGCACTCTAGACAGTTGAAAGAGAGTACGAAACTCTAAATGAGTCTGTTTGGGAACTATGCGGTGAGGGAGGTGCACGCAGAATCAGCATGGTACAGGGTTTGCGTCCACGCACGGGGGGCTGCACTATTGTACGGGTAGGCTAGGAAGTAACCATTGACGTCACTTTTCATGATGAGATGTCCAATTTAAGGTAAGAGGGAGCAGGCGGCAGGAAATTAAGACATGAATTAAGAGCTAGATTTGGGACAATCTACCACCAAGAATGCATTAATGACTCAGAAATGCGGGGAACGGTCAAATTCAAATGCAAAAGACGCTATAAAAGTCCCAAGGCTAGCCACGAGACAACAGTTGTTCATTTGAGATTTGAGCTATTACGAAGAGCACAGAGTGTTGACTGCCAAGCGGTACTTGATCCCCCAAGTTCATGAGCGACCACAGACAGTTCGGACAAGATTACAACTACCATGAGAGGTGTGGGTTTCATAGAGAGTACTACTAAGGAAGCCATGCAAAGCCCTACGGTGCAGGTGGGGGATGCACCGGATATTCCGAAATCACCCCGGACGCTGAGGCCCAAGAAGGATACACAGGTAGCGGAACTAGTCCGCATGTCCCCGCAGAATCCGCAGTTTGGTAAATTGTCCATGGAAGAAAAGGGCAAGGTTGTCAACCTGGAGATAGATGATGAACAGGAGGACCTCCAGGCTTTGATAGAGGAGATAGAGATGGATGAAGAAATGGAAGAAGACATCTAGCTAATGTGTGTTGCAGCAAAACTGCCCGAGTGCGTTCCTTCACGGAAAGGGAAAGCTAAAGTACCCAAGGATTTGGATGTCGCTAAAAGCTCGCTTCAAACCCTGCTACTCCTAGATGGAATTTTGTTTGAGGGTTCAGTTTTTCATCGCATGCTGACAATGAAATTTGAAGACTGGGACCTTGCAAACAGTGAAATGTTCCCCCATTTACAGGCAGAGAACCTCATGAAACAGAGCAAGGAGAGGTCAGTTACAACGCTAGAGCTGCAGAAATGGTTGTGCAGTGGGGAGAAGGCTGGGCTACTCCACCTCCTATGGATTCCACATTTTCACTGCACATCGATCATGATCATTGTCATTAGGCAGTTGCTTTGTCTGGTGCACGATGGGTACTTATGGATGGAGGAGCCTATTCCCATCACGACAGAGCATATTCACAGGATTTCCTAGCTTCCCTGTAAGGGAAGGGACCCCGCGAAGATAGCTAGCAAAAGAAGAGATTTGGTGCTTGCAAAGGCCATGAAGAAGAAGTATAAATTGGAAAAGAGGAAGAGAGGCTACGTAATAAGTATCATTCAAGACAAAGGGGTGTGCGCAGCCACCCAACTGCTGGCCAGGAAGGTGATGAGAAAATGCCACAGAGATGAGGTGCCAGCACCGGTCGTTGTGCTGGTAGAACAATGCATGAAGGGGGTCCAATTTAACTGGGCCACCTTCCTCTGTGAAGAATTCCTCACCAACTGGAAGGAAGTTCAGGAGTAGGGAAAGACCTTCCACTACATGTGATATCTCTTGTCCATCTTACTGGTGACAGGGGAATTTCCTGAGGACAGTCAATTCCCTCCTCTTGAATAGGACTTGCCAGAGGTCGCAAAATATGCGTCACTCTAGGCTACAAAGGACTCCATACGGATCCATGAGACTAAGATCTTCTAGGTGCTCATGGAGATGAGCATCAGGATGTGGATTAACAGACGGCTGCACCTATCCCCCACAGTGTACAACAGTCTGTGAAGCTTTGCAGACTCCAAGGCGGATATGCACAATGTGTATATCAAGGCATGTAAGGATCTGGTGCGGATCTGGACCAAGCTTCCTTTCATCACAATTGACAATGCCATTTGCTCCGTGCTCAACTCATGGCCTCCGGAGTGGCGTGCCCCAAATCTGGCAGAAAAGGATAAAGCAGTAGCACAGAAGCAGAAGGCTGCAACCAAATTGCATGTCAAAAATCTGGCAGTTTCTCCCTTCCATTCATCGATTCCTAGTATCTATGCCAGCTCTTAGGAAGGCCAAAGAGTGCTAGACTCACCATATCCTCATATGATGTCACGATCCCTACACTTGCAAGCTCATCCCTTCATGTGAGGAGCTTGGTCAGATACATAGAGATTGTCTCATCCCTTTCACACTTGATCTTTCGAAGTTTGTCCTTCAGTGCTAGCTTCCTCTTATCACTATTATTCTGATATAAATCTTTCAATGTTTTCCACATTGCATGCAAAGTCTTCTTCCCATGGAGGCTTGAGACAATGTGATCTTGCACTCCCTCCAAGATAATTCTCCTATCTCTAGCCACACACTTCCTCCATTCCACCTACTCAGTCTTTTCAGTAGGCTTCGGGATTTCTTGATCAATGAAATCCTTAAGACCATTATCCTCCAAAACTACCTCCATGCGATCCTTCCAAGCTATATAGTTTGAGCTGCCATCAAGGGCATACTCAAGCCTCAAACCATTGAATGCCATTGATGAAATAGATGTGATAAGAACTTGAGATCTATATCCCGAATAATAAACTTCGAATTTCTCCTGCTAGTATATTGTTCTTTCTTGATCACCTGTGCTCCGATACCATGTAGAAATTTCACCTCTAGAACAAACTGATATATGCAATGTCCTAAAGCATAATACTTGTTCTACTTCTACAAAACATTAAGCGGAAGCATAATCGAAATCATGAGCGACATCAAGTAGAAACATGCATAACTAATCAAGAGAAATAATCACACATAACACAAGATATATCCAGGGGAAAGCACCAGCATAAAACCCCAACCATGTATTATCAATCAAGTGGAAATCCTCTCCAACATACAAAAAGAATTAGCTCAATAGTTATCCTACTATCTATGTACTCTGATGATCTTCAATCAGAAGATGAAAATCATGGACTACCTAGGCCTCAATATATAGGCCACAAGTCCTCCAATCTCCTATAATAGATCCTTCTCCATGCAAGGAATACTTACTAGAAATATCCAAGCATCTGATAGTACATTGTCCCACATCTGATCTCAACTGGGTCTCTGACAGAACTGACATGCAACAGTTATCCATGAGTGAATTCTCAGCTATCTAAAATAATAGTTGTCACATGCATGCAAGCATTAACAAACTATATTTTATTATTTTAACAACTTGTTAAAATAATCTAACTAGACTTGACTAGTAAGAACTAAGTCAACTGATTCTCTCATTATAGAACTCATACTTATTCCCTCAATCAGTGGAGGAAATTAAGG
>APFE030996348.1:0-16658 GCA_000404065.3 Pinus taeda | reverse complement strand
ATGAGAATACTTTTATAAAGAGAGAAGTTAAATTTATATAATATAAATAATATTATTAAGAACCATCATATATTCATCTTAGCGAAGGATCTAACAATCAATAAGTAGATGCAAACATTTCCTCAAAGTTTGCACTCAAAAAGAAATTTGCATTTTGGGAGATTTGATGGAGGAGCTTGGTAAATCCGAAGTTAGGATGAATCTATGCTATTAATGATGGTGATGATGATGATTAATGTCCACTAAGGCTAATGTGGTCTATAGAACCTTAATAAAATAGGAATCTAATTGTGATTCTTCAAAATATTATTTCTATGATAAAAAAGAAGGGAAAGAAGTGTTCCAAGATAACTATAGTTGGGATGACTTAACAAGTCAAGAATATTGGAAGTGTGATAGATGTTACGGAAATGAGAGCAGATGTGTGTAAGAGCCAAGCAATCTAAGAGGAAGTTATTTTCATCTTCCACCCTCTTAGTACACAAAGTTGACAGACTCTATCATCCCAAGGAGTTTTGGGAGTAGACCACCATCTAGTTTCACTTTGAAGCTCATGAGAATTAGTAATATCCTAGCAATGTTCATTTTTTTCTTAGTGTTGGTCAGAACAAAGAGATAGTTTTGGTTATCAAAGGTGGGGTTGATCACCTGCTTATCACTTCCTTTTTCCTTACAACTCCTTATCATCCCACAATTTATCCTTAAATTTAAAGGCTATAGTATCTTTGACAATATCCTTGTTTCCCAGGATTTATCCCCCAAGAGGTTATAGTGATTTTTTTCTAATTTCATTCATTAATGTTTTCTACTTATATGAGGGAGATGTGTAATTTTTAGTACTAGGGATATTTAAAATAATATTGATATTATAACCCACTATTAAGGCAATGTGAAATTCCTTCATGTTAACACAAAGTTGAGATATAGTATTTAAAAAATGAATATTAATAAAATAATATCCATTGTGAACTATAAATAAGATATCTCAATTTCCATACTAAATATTTTAATTTTATATGATGATGATGGTTAACGTCCACTGAGACCAAATTTTGGTCTATCGAACCTAAATAAAATGAACTATTTAGTTTGATTTAAGATTTGATTCCTATGCTCAAAAAGCTTGGAGAGAAGCCTCCCAAGCTCACTATAATTTTGACATCGAAGACGGCTAGGAAGGTCAGTGTTGCAACAAAGATTACAAAACTAAGATCTAATGTGGTTGTACGTGGGGCACTCTAGAAGGAAGTGATTTTCATCCTCGATGTTCACATTCTCACAAATATGACAAAGCCTTTCCATCCATGGTGTTTTAGGAACTATTGAATGACCCGTTTCACTAAGGAGATCATGAGAGTTCGTTCTAATCTTGGCTATATTAATTTTCTTCTTTGAGCTAGTTAAAACCGAGAGATACTTTTGATCTTCTAGGGTGTGGGTGATGACCTCCTTATAATATCTTAATTTTCTTTTAGCTGCTAAATCTTTCTCACACCACTTTTTTCTTTGAACTTAGAAGTAACAATATTTTAAATGTTATTAATGTTTTTCAATGCAACATTCTCATCAATATCCCAATGGTTTAACCAGGCCCTGGTGTCTTTATACCAACCTCGTTTGAGCCTTAGGTGGTTTTGGCTGGAATTGAAAGCTAGCTTTGGAAGTCTATGGTCTCCTATGTTATTGAGTTTGTGCTTGTACAACAGAAGCCTAGTCATATCTAGGCTCTCGATAGGGGAAAGACCCACTTCTATAAGGAGAATAGGATAGGGTGTATTGCTTTTAATTTTGAGCTTATATGTTATAAAACGCTTATGGATTTGCTCAATCTTTCTCCAGGATTCTCTAGAGATGCTGCAACCCCAAACCTCACATCCATATAAGATAACAAGAGTGACTAAATTTTCAAAGAGGAACTTCTTTCTATCCCACATTATGAGGTTTGTCATTTTACAATTATTTTCAAGACCAAAATAAGCTTTCCACCCCCCATTAATCCTTTTCTCAAAGTTATAGTTCCAATTGAGCTTGTGATGAATATCAATTCCTAGGTACTTGTAAGAAGACACTTCCTCCAAGTTGCTATTGTCATACATAAAATTAGCGTAATTGTCCTTCTTGGATTTGATAATCATAACTTTTTCTTTGTTAGTGTTAACAATCACACCCATGGTAGAGCAGAAATCCTTAAGAAGTCTAAGTTGCTTATCAAGATCAAATGGGCACCTTGCGGGAAGAACAATATCATTAGCATAGAGAAGAAGGATGATGACTATCTCAGCTAAGATTGTGCCAGCACATCCTGCTTCCTCTAAACAACCTTCTAGCTTGTCGATGTAAATGCCAAATAGAATAGGGGAGAGGGAGTAAATTTTTTTGAAAGCAAATAACTTTTATATTTTACTTTCATACTTCAATATGTGAATAAAATATTTGAATATTATAATTTTAACTGAAATATTTGAACCTTTATATTTAAATAATCGATTAACATTGAACATAAAAGAGATGGAAATATTAGAGATGAATGATAATTCTATTATAATATTATATATTTTTTGAGTATTACCTTTCTTATTTGCATGTAAAATTTCCTTCCCAAAAACTTGATAAATCCTTTTTTAAAAAAGATTTTCATATGTAAATCCAATTAAACATACATATACTATTTAATAACATTTTAAATTACATTTTAAGAATATATTATAATTATTATGTACCCAAATAATTGGATAAAAATTAACTCAAAATATTAAAATAAAATAAATTATATTATATATTAACTAAACTAGGTTAATTTATCTTCTTAACTTAATTTATCTTTAAACTTATATATTTCAATTTCTATCTTAGAACGTGCAATTTGAGAAAACAATAAAATACATATTATTTTAATATGACTGATTATATTTAATTTATTGAAAAGACAAAAATATTTAATAAAATAAAATTTTTTGTAAATAACAACATTATCATATTATAATTAACCAGTCCATTAATATTTACTGCTCATGACAAAATAATAAATATTATAATAATAGATGTTAACTACCCATTACAAAATAATAAACACTGCATCCTTAATTTACCAATTTTTTATATATTTTGTTTTAATATATAAATTTGTTGTGAAAAAATCTTAAAAAGCATGTGACCTTAATTTTACATCCTATTATTATTATAAGAATATTTCTTGGTAAAAATCAAATAAGAGATATTATTGTTAGATTCTTGCCCCATTCACCTACCAATTTTTTGATACATCTAGCCATGATCTCAACAGATGCATGTAGAGGTTTAAAAACATAAAACCCACAGAAATTATTTAGTATTTTGTTATAAGGTCATATTCCATGTTAGTGCTGAGATTCCTCTAATAAAATAAGAGAAAAATAAATAACATTTTACATCATATTATTATGGTTAGAGTTCTATAAAAAAAAATTAAAAATGAGATTATTATTTAAAATAAAAAATCTAATTTTATTTAATTTAATAAAATAAGAGACAAATCAACAATTTACATCAGTAGTTATTATTAGTGAATCAAAAATGAAGTTGAAAATAAAAATATTATTTAAAAAATTATAATTTAATTAATTAAAAAAAAAAAAATCACGCATCTTCTATCATATTATTATTGTTAAAATTTATTAAGAATTTGAAAATAACATTATTTATTTAAATAAAAATTATATTTAACTTAATTCCAAATAGGTAAATATTTTACATATGAACAATAACAATATACACGTATATAATTAACAATATAACCGTATATAAATAAGAAAAACTCAAACAAAACAAACCACCGAGAGTAACCCGAAAAACTCAAACAAAACAAAACAAAAGAACAGAAAACGCCTTTTCCAAAACAAAACAAAACAAAAGAACAGAAAACGCCTTTTCCAAAAATGCTTAAAACAACCCATACCAACATTCCCGTGAATGCTTCAAACTTGTGCCATTTGCTAGGGAACATCGCACAGTTATCATGACTGATACCATATTTCTCAATATCTGTGAGAATATTTATCTGTAATCCACAATACCACTTACACATTTTCTTTGACCAATAATTTATTGTAATGGTTTACACGTCATATTCTTCCCTATACGCACTGCCCTCATGAACTGATTTTCTAGCATCACAACACCGTTCCCTGCTGTTACCACATGTGCTTCTCTAGCCCTAACTGCTCTCTGGACACTGATTTCGTCTGAATTTTGCGCCTAAAATATTATGAGACTGTGCCCATATTCATTGTTTTTCTGTTTCCATTCGTAGATCTTCTTGCGCGTCGCTTGTGTTCTGAGCAGACTAAACAGTGCTCGATCCGTACATCTCATTCTGGCTATGTCAGCAACATCACAGCGGCTCAGAATATTGCCCAATATGGAAGGGTTCAGCGTTCTAAATGGATTCTCCATCAGTAATCTCCACTGGAAAATTGAAACTCAACACCCGACCACCTACTGAAATTTTTTTTGGGTCCAAAGCAAAGCCAAGTATAAAACCTTTTTCACAAATTTTCAAAGCCAAGAGCAGTGGAATTTTCTAAGATCCAAAGCATAGCCAAGCATCAGACTTTTTCAGAGCATCACAACACCGTTTTTTGCTAGGAAATGGCACTTTGTCCAGAGAGCACCACAACATCGCACAGTTATCATGACTGTTACCATATTTCTCAATATCTGTCAGAATATTTATCTGTAATCTACAATACCACTTACACATTTTCTTTGACCAATAATTTATTGTAATGGTTTACACGTGATATTCTTCCCTGTACGCACCGCCCTCACTGACCTTGTTCTTGAAAATAAAGTCTAAATCCTACGGAAGCATGGTTCGATTCTTTGATCATCATGGCTTCGACACTAAGCTTGAGTTAAAAGATATAGTCCTTACCATTCTTTTGATGGGTAATCACACATATCAAGCCAAATTAGCTGAGTTTTTTTATTGGGAATGAGGGTTATATTGGTGCACAAGTAATATAGATGTACGAGTCTTACTTTCATCTTTGGTGTTTCTCCGTTTCAAGTAACCCTGGATAGTACTCCGAGAGAGTCACGCAGGAACACTGGATAGTACCCAACAAAGTCACACAGGAACACTAGATAGTACCCGGACTGAGTCACTCAGGAACACAAGCATTGGTCCACTTCCAATGAGCCTGGTCACTCCCGATAGAGTTACTTGCATCACCTCTCTATGTAGGAAACCTTTCTCTTCTTTCATCTTATTTGTTTTTTCATTTTTTATTTTTTTATTTTTCAAGGAACTTTGCATAGGCACTTATTTATTTAAAAGGTGAAGAGGGATCCCCACTTATTGAGAGCATAAGAGGTTGTCCCTTCAAAGAAGTATTTTATATATACATTTGAGAATACTTGTTAAGGTTTTTCCCCTCACCTTACTCTACATAAATGAGCTGACAAGGGTTAACCCAAAAGCACTGATTAGAGTAGGCGGTACTAGTTAAAAGTGCAAGCAATGTGTTTTCACCAAGACTCACTATGAACATAATGTATTTTCCATTAGGATATCATCGACTGAAGACAACAAGATCTTCATATTGAGAGAGGACAACAAATAACCAATTGTTGGTCGCTGCACATGTCCTCTTGTACTTTACCTTGCTTGTCTCGAGAACCACACGGTTTCATGCGAACTAAACCTATGGGTGCAAACAAGCAAACAAACAAGAAAGAAAAGGATAGAAGTAAAATGAAAGCAAAGCATGAAAGAAAAGAAAGAAAAGCAAGAAAAAAAGCAACACAAACAAAGTAAACAAAGAAAGCTTGCAAACAAATAAAAACAAGAAACCACACAGTACTCCTACTCCTAAACTAACAGTGTATGGACCCCTTCATGTAAAGTGATATTTCCCATGCAGCTATTAGCGCATTGGTTGACCCATGTTGGTGAAGGTGTGGTTTACGAGAAAGATAAATGTGTAAACTAACAAACAAGAAAAATATAATTGCGAATACCAACACGCTTTGAATTTAAAAATATCCACAGAAAAAGAAAAGAATAAAAGTTCAAGATAAGAATT
Source organism: Pinus taeda (assembly GCA_000404065.3). NCBI lineage: Eukaryota > Viridiplantae > Streptophyta > Pinopsida > Pinales > Pinaceae > Pinus > Pinus taeda. The sequence goes on along the minus strand of APFE030996348.1, from coordinate 10,593 downwards.
TTGCAAATGTATCATCGTTAGGCATCACATTGTGCGTAGATGATAAACATGCAAACTCTTTTGACCATCAAAAACGATCAAACATGAGAAAGAAATACAACTTACGTTTAGCAATAATTCTCATTGTGTATGATTCTTCCAGTGCATAAGTAATAGGATCATGTGATTCAGGTGGAATATGTGAATTCTGTGAACTAGATTGATCTTCAATGTAAACAGGAGAGTGATGAGAAACCTTGGGTGTTTCAAAAGATCTCTGTTTTGAAGTGGAATCAACCTCAAGATAGTGAGGGCCTGACATAACCATCAGCTTGAGTTGAAGTGCCTTGACTTCTTGTGGGGTTTCTACTTCATCAATAGGTAGTTCATCGAACATAGGTGGTTTAGAAAGATCAATAGTGAATGGATCATCATCGTGATCAAATAAAGGAGAAAAGAGATCATGACAACCATGATCAGAAAATTTGATAAATTCATCGACATCCTCATGATTTGATGAATTGTACGGAGGGGTTGATGAGAAGAAATAATGTTCACCCTCTACGTTTCTGGAAATGACAGATGAAATATTGAGTGGATTTGCAAGCACAGATGTGTCCTCTCCGCTATGCAATGACAGACTAACATCTGTTGTATTCTTTGAATAATTGAATGTAGATGCATCTGGGAATGTCACACGAAAAATTAATAATGTCAGAATCACCAAAGATGTCAAGCAAAAGCGAATGAGGTGCGTACAGAAGGAGGTCATCCTTCACTATGAGCTCTTCTTTAATTTCCCACACATACTCATCATAAATGGTATTGCAACTTGGATGATCAACACCAACTCCGTCGATAACTTGATCCTCGTGAAAAACAAGTGTGGAGTCTGGAACAGGAGAACACAACAAAGTACAATTGAGAGGATCAACAAAACGCAGAGACGAAGGTTGAGAAAACAATTCCACATTATAACCAACAATGTCCCAAGCCAAATCTGTGTAGAAATCAAGAGCAGGTGGGGTGGGAGGATGTGACATTTCAATAGATGGGTGCCCACCTTCTCCCACCTCACATTACGGGGCTAAATCTATTTGATGAGATGAGGATGGACAGTCACTTGTGACAACAACCTTGTCCACCTTGGATTTAGCAAATCTAATACTGGGGTATGCTGGGATGGGTTTGAATGATTCTAACACTTTGCATTTTCAAATATTTGAAGAAGATATTGAAATATTTCATGAAGAAATTTCCAATCAATTTCATCCTCTGGGAATTGAAATGTGAGATTATGAAAGAAATCCCAAAGTTGCAACAAGGATCCATCAGGGGCTTTCTATAATTCGAGAATTTTGTTGTTAAGTGATTTTTGGTGAAAGTGATGGGAATCATAGTCTATCTCTTAAACAAAGTGATTGAAAGAGTGAATATATTTATCAAGCAGTGTGACGCCACATTGCAATGGGTGTCCTCAAAGCGTGAATGTGAACAATGAAGAAGCCACATAATCCTCACGATCTTCCAATGTATCATAGAGATCCTTGAAAGAAACTCTATGCCTAAGTCAAGTCGTTCCACCTTCACCTTCATATGTGTATTGTGATAAGTCATCCCAAAACTCCCTCGAGATTTCAAACACATTTCCATAAGAATACATCTCGGAGGGTGAACTGTAACATAAGTCATGATAGATGTGTAGGGATTCAAAATATATTTTAGGGACTCATCTTGTCATTTGACCCTCCTTCTAGCGTGAAAAATGATGATGGTGCTTGACCCACCAACATGTCAGGGGATCTTCTTGGTAAGAAGTCCCAACTAGACCTCATACCTTTGGGGTAGGAGTCCCAACAGTGGGTAGTAAATCTATGCCTTGACTGCGATAGTGCACAAAGCTAAGCAAGATATCCTTGTCAAAGAAAGTGTGTGACCTTTCATCAAGTCAAGAGACATGCATGGGGAGGTTCTAACACACAAAGGGGGAAAAGTGTATCCTTTAGAAACCTATAATCATATGCAGCCTAAAAGGAACACACGAGTTGAATGAAATCACAAACTAGAAAGCATAATATTCAACAATCCAAAGTGATGAGTTACAGCAAAAGCACGCTTCAATAAGATTCATACAATCACATACAGAATAGTCCATACATAAATGCTTAAGTTAAAACTACATACATTGCTAAAGTAACCAAAATAGTCAAACTACAATAACAACATATGCATGAAACCTGTCAGCTTTGTTATATTATATAAAGTGAAAGTTCCATCCTACATACAACCATGACAGCCACTAGCCCCAGTAGTGGAACATTACAGTCAACACGCCTGCTCATCCAAAGAGATGTACTCACTCTACATTATGGAGAAGCCAAGGTTCGTCACTATACTCTCTAATCCGTCTCTAAGCAATGCTTAGGAAAAGCTTGGCTCCCAAAATCCCTTGTTCTACGAGTTATGAGGTTTTATTTATAACAAAGGGTGAGGTGACCCTTGACATTCCCCTTTGTGACTCTTGGACTACCCTCATGCCTCTTCAACTTCATTACATAACTCTTTACATTACATATGATTGTTTGCATTCCACTAATGACACTTGGAATTTCACTTTACATCATGTTTACAAAAATGATATATTTTCCACATATACCCATGTGGGAAAAAAATGGCATGAGTCAGCCAGACAAGATAACACTAAGACTTGGATGGTTGTGGAAAGACTAGCTCATCGACCTCCTCTTTGTGATCCTCGGTGATGAAATTATGCCATGCTTGGTAGTGCACAATGGTTTCCACATATTCTTTGATGATGTATTTCTGGAAACGAACTCTTGTCTCCATTGCTTCTAGGTATACTAATTTGGAACCTCTGTCCAACATGTTCTGTAACATGCACCACTTAGTCCTGAGAAAGTTTGGATCGAAGATGTACATACGCATGTTATCTGCATTGACTTGCAAATCTGCATTGGTGCCCTCAGCATCAACAAATCAAAGTATGCATCGAGCTCCAATCGGACTTGGTTCTTCTCTTTGGTCTCGATGAGCATACCAATCGATGGGGTGCCATACTTTCTCACCATGAGATCCAAACTCCTGAAAAACCATGCATACAAAGCCTTAACACTAGTGATGAGCATTGGGTGTTCCTCATAGTTTCAGATTAGACTCTAGATGCATGTTTTGTCCAACTCTACTTGCTTCTTCATCATCTTGTGCAAGTGAATTGGGTCTCCCTTGTACCTCATTTTCCATGTCTATACATGATCAACTGTGGCATGTATATCTGTGAGTGTTTGCGCTATCTTGATACGACACTGTTGATGACCATGTAGATGGAAAATTGCCTTGTGCATGGTGACAAACCTATCACACAGTCTTCGCGTGACTGTCTCAAGAGACGATACTTCAATAAGTATTTCTTTCTTCATCTCTGATCTGGGGGATCTTGTTGATTGTTCTTCTCTCTGGCTGACCACTTGCAACTCCTTAGCCATGCACTCATTTTCTACTATCAAGAACATCACACTCGAGCTCATGGCTTCGAGATAAGAAAGCATACATAAATGTTGTCTTTGGGAAACAAAGGAGGTTGTATAGGGAGACTCTGACGAAATATAAGGTAAGGAGCTAGGACAAACCCAATAATTACCCACTGTATTAATTACAACCAATGTAGTCAAACCAAATAATGACATATGTTTAGAGGAGGAAGTGTCATATATGGAAATTCAATCAATCAAAATAGAGGATTTGAAGATAAAGACTGAAATAGAATATGCTAAGGATGAAATCCTTCGGAATATGGATTTTGATGGGGCAGTCCGTTAGGAAGGAGTAGGGGCTTGTGTATGGACTCAAAATCAGGCATATCAAAGATGTATTCCTACAAGCTCAATTTCTAATGTACCAACAATGTAGCTGAGTATGAGGCACTCATTATGGGGTTGTAGTTACTGAAGAGATCAGGAGCTAAAATAATTTTATTTTGTATAATGACATATGTTTAGAGGAGGAAGTGTCAAATATGGAAAGTCAATCAATCAAAACAAAGGATTTGAAGATAAAGACTGAAACATAAGATGATAAGGATGAAATCCTTTGGAATATGGATTTTGATGGGGAAGTCCATAAGGAAAGTCAAAAGATGGTAATGTGCCACCATTTTATGTTAGTCTTAACATTCATAATTTCATTTTTCACAATTCCATGCTCGATTCTGGTGCGTCACATAATCTCATGCCCAAAGTGATTGTGGAGAAACTTAGATTAGATATAACCAGACCATATAAATAACTTTTTTCTTTTGATTCAAGCCGAGTAAGATTCTTAGGTTTAATCAAGGATATATGTGTAACCCTTGCTCAAATCCTAGGAAAAAGTGTAGTCATGGATATTGGTGTGGTTGATATACCTCCTAAATATGGAATTCTTATGTCAAGATCTTGGGGAACAATGTTGCAGGGTACCTTGTAGATGGACACAACATATGTAATTATTCCTATCTTTGGGAAACAAAGGAGGTTGTATAGGGAGACTCTGATGAAATATATGTTAAGAAGCTACGACAAACACAATATCTACGCACTGTATTATTTGTAGCATCGACCAAGATGGTCAGATGTCTTTGTACATATGAAACAATCACCCGTTCTTCAAAGTGCACGATTGATGCATGCTCATTCGAGGTGCACACTGTACATGTGTATACAACTATGTGATATGAATAATCAAAGGCTATGTTGTATACATCTATTCACATATTATCGTCAAGGAGAATTGTATCCTCTAGTTCACTCGAGACTTGCTCTGTTGTTGGAGCTAGTGAAGCCTGTGGGGAGACCTCGGTTGATTTTGGCATGAGGTCGGTGTCTTGATCTTTTTTTAGCTAATCCATCTCCATATCCATCTATTTTACTATCAGATCATCCTGTGGAGCAATTTCCAGTTCCTGTGACTACTCACCATGTTCCTCGTATGTTGTTGGTTTAGTGTCTTCAACCTGTATCGGCATGGTTTGTGTTGTCTTTGTGCCTTGCACTTCCTCTTGTTCCTATTCCTATTCATGTTCATGTTGTGATTCCTTCTCTCTTCTGCACAACTCTTATTCTTCTTTGAGCTTCTATTGTACTTCCTACAACTTCCTCTCTGCTTCTTCTAGTCTTTGCTTCTTCCTCTTTCTTTGCTTTATTCTCCTGTCACGTTGTCGCCTCTTTGCATCTATCTCCAAATCTACTCTCTTCACAAGTGGATCTTCCTTAAACATGTAGCTTTGCTCCATCTCTCTACTTTCGGCAATCTCCCTCTTGCCTTTGTCTTGCTGAGGTTTGCTTCTTGTTGTCACTGTTGTCGCTTCTCCCTATGGTGTTGCTGCCTTGAGTGCTACTAGCCACTCTATTGCCATGCTAACAAGTTCATTGAGCCTAGAGGAGTTATAACAATATCTCCATTTGTCTTCCTCTAGCCAATGACACGTCCCGTGGATCCAAGAATAGTACACTCTCGCACAATGGTCCCTGCGTAAGTGATGTGGATCATACAGATTGAAACTCTTGGTGTTGAAATTAAAATTCTTGAAGTCTTCCACCTCGACATCTACTTATTTCAAACTTTGGATCATGTACAACCCAATTCGCAAAGGAAGAATAGGCCATGGTGCCTTCTTCTTCTTATGCAATCTAACTCATAACCTTGTCAACATGTGGTATGCAACCTCCTGCATGACTAGCTTGTTTTTGACACACTTCGACAACACATGGGGAGGTTTCTTCGCACTATACATCCTGATTGATGAAGGTGCCATTGGGTGAGGTGTACCAATATGTAATATTCAACAACGTCTCCGTTACTGCCTGGGACATGCAAGGCAGATCTTGTTCAAAGATCATTGTGTATAGAGGGGTGATGAAATGGTCAGATAGTCTAGCCATGACTTATCGTTAGTTACAGTTAGAGAGGAATGTGCAATATACATTCACAACATTCTCAGAAGATGTCCATTCCCAACCGATGTTAGGAATTGTTAACGAGCACAGATTGCATCAAGCTGGTAGGAAGACATGAAGAATCTTGTTTGTTGATCCTTGGGTGGAATTCAGGCGTTGGATACATGCACTTTCAGTTGGAGAGCCAACATGCCAGACCAGTTGAAAGGTTTTCCTTCACTTTCTAGCTGATGCAACATAGCAACCCAACTCTATGGGAAGGTCTCCGTACTACCCTTAGCTATAGAAACAACATGAAAATATGACCAAGAATTGGTAAGCCTTCCCAAGTGTCTTCGTCTTGTATATCTGGTTGGGTGTCATCCTGAACGTTGTTGTCTCCCTTACCCAACACTTCAATATGTCTCTGGTATTCGTGCTGCTGTTGGGAGTGTAGAATAGTGCGTCCATCCTACTCATAGGTAGTGGAAAATGGTACATCTACTAATAATCTTACTCCACTGACACTACTCAGTATCATTGTCTTAGGATCAATGTGTGAGACAATCTAGTGGATCACATCTGCGCATGGGAATACGGGAAACCTGCATGCAACCTTGTACCATCTTGACTTATGGATATTGACATAGACCTATTAGTCCTCCAGATTCTCCTCAAAGCTGCCTGAGAATATAGTGTTGATGTCTTTCCATGTGATCTTGATGTCTTTCTCAATTGACAAGTGTGTGTTTGTGTACACGAGAAAGCTCATAGACCCTTGCTCAACCATATCCCCGGTACTGCTTGCAATTGTCTTTTGATCCAACTCTTTTGGAGGCCATGATATCTATACTGCTAAGAAGCTGCTCAAAAACTTGTGGTACCTGGAGATAGAGAAGCCACTCATGGCAAGACAATGTCAGTTGAAAATCATCAAGAAACTCGAGAATCAATCAAGCAACAAACTAGTGACTACTGGGAAAGATTGCACAACATTGACTATGGGAAGTTGGGAGGCTATCAGATGTAATTATGCATTGCGTAGTCTCAACTACTAGTGAGGCTCACTACTGATTGGAACTGCACAATGCATAGTCCAGTGAGGCTGACTGCTGATTGAAACTATGCAATGCGCAGAACAGTCAGGTTGGGTTACTGGCTGGAACTTCACATTCTATAGATCCAGTGGGTAGGACTAGGCACTGCCTCCCAGGATTACGCAAATCACAGTTGTGAGCCAATGTGGGAAGCCTCTGCGCAATTCTTGGAGGTAAGGCAGAGCCTTGACTGCAAGGAATATGCAAAGCATGCTAGGAGAGACAAGATCTAGGCCAAGATAGCTCAGATCTGCCTAATGGCAACCTGAAAATGCGAAGGACTAAGTGTGTGTGCAAAGATGGTGCAGATATGAGTGAAGAGACATGCATACAATTCAGCCAAGTGCAAAAATCAGTTAAATAACAAAACAATGAAGCTCATGAAGAGAGTCGTCGCAACGACGATTGTTAGTGTAGAAACAATGTCATGCATGTGACATTAAGGAAAGGTAATGAAAAACTTGAAACAACACTTTTAAAAGCTAAAACACATTGAAACGCCAACAGTCATTCAATAAAGCAAAGGAAGCAACACCCATACAAGCTGAAAACTAAAAAGCGATAGAAAAGCAACAAAATGCATGAAAAGAAAAACTTAACTAGAAAAGTTGTGACGACTATGCCGAAGGTTACTAGATTCTTAAAGAATCCCAGAGATCTAAGATTTAATGCGAAGGATGAGCTCTAAGGTGTCATTTAAATAGATTTGGCGAAATTAGGGCTTATGACGCGCACGCCACAAATCTAGGAAAAAGCGACACTTAGCGGGGAGTTTCTAAAATCGAATTTTCATGTAACTCTTCTTACTAAAAATAGATCCCTAAAATCTAGGGATGCTTTTTTTCTTTTTTCTTTTTCGAGAAAAGCTTCCTAGAATGCAAGGAAGGATTGCATAGTTCTGAAGGGAACCGGGCAACCTACCTGCACATACAATGGACAACCATTGAGGGAAAACTTATGTGTCATTTTTGGGCTTAGTGGTAATGGCTGGATGACTAGGTTTGCACAATTTCCCATAGAAGTGTTGCTAGCCTGCTCTACACATTTTTGGAGAGTATTGCAACTGCCCAGTTCTGCGCATTTCTGGAGACCAGTGCAACTGGCTTGTTTTTCTCTACACATTTTTGGAGAGCAATGTCGGCTAGCTGGAACTGTGCATTTCTGGAGATCAGTGGCGACTGGCCTACTCTATGCAATTTCTAGAGAAAGTGTGGTTGGCCTTCATTAGGCAATTTCTGAGTGCATGGCAGTTGTTGGGCTACTATGTGAAAATCCTGAGGGGAAGACAAAATGTCGTCGAGGATTGTGCAATTTTTCCCGACAACCCATTAACAGATATGAACCAAGTGTTGGGTTAACTTGTGGTTGACCGATGGGACAAGTGAGTGAACACAAGCTGCTAAAAGACATATGAAATCAAATAAACACAAGTACCTAATCAGTGTAGGCTAACTGTTATGATTTCGAGGAGGAAGGATCCAAAACAACGCAAAGGAAAATTTTGGAGGGTGGTTATAGCTGCATTACAGGACCTTACAATTCAAATCAAGACTAATGGACCTCTTTTGACACACATATTTTCAATGACATGACCAATTTGAGACCTTTGTACAAAGATAATTTAGATTATAATACCTGGTGAATTTATAGGCTAAACGTTACCAGCAGATTCTCAAAATAAATAACTAGGCAGATAGACTTTGATTACTAATAATATAGAACCCTAATAGTTTTAATGGTGTAAATGTTTCTTTGTAAACATGTGAGCTCAATTAAAAAATAATAAAAGGTTAAGAGCAATATAGATCTTAGTATAGGAAAGATGTTATAATGACAGTAAATGAGTGTAAACATTTATATATTGGCTCAATTAATAATAAAAAATTAAAAGTAATTAAAATAATAAAATTCAATTTGTTAAATTGTAATTTTGTTTTTATTAATAAAATTATGAAAAAAAATAGGTAAAAGAAAATCACAATATACATATCACATTAAAATATAAAACATATAAATAGTATAACTATAAGTCCATTTTACCATAAAAATTAAATTAATAATTATGTAACCATATTTAAATTTAAGTAATAAGCACATAAAACTTAGTACTTACAATAAACTTACTTTATGACAAGATTTCAATATTCACCTCACTTTAGCATGGATATTATTAACTTGTAAATAGGCTTTGTTACAATACCATGGCTTATCAATACTACATGCCCAAAATCGATAACTCATTTCACAATAAAAATATTTTATAGTTATTTTATTTTAATTTGATTTTATAACTTTTTTCAATTAAATCTAAAAGAAAAAAATATGTTATTATTACTTTGAGATTTATATATAACCCTCTATTCCTCACTATTACTCAAAATATTATGTGGATATTCCATAGAGATTAAATCAAAAGTTTTAATAAACTTAAAATGAGAATACTTTTATAAAGAGAGAAGTTAAATTTATATACTATAAATAATATTATTAAGAACCATCATATATTCATCATAACTAAGTATCTAACAATTAATAAGTAGATGCAAACATTTCCTCAAAGTTTTCACTCAAAAAAAAATTTGCATTTTGGGAGATTTGATGGAGGAGCTTGGTAAATTCAAAGTTAAGATGAATCTATGATATTAATGATGGTGATGATGATGATTAATATCCACTAAGGCTAATGCGGTCTATAGGACCTTAAGAAAATAGGAATCTAATTGTGACTCTTCAAAATCTTATTTCTATGATAAAAAAGAAGGGAAAGAAGTGCTTCAAGATAACTTTAGTTGGGATGACTTAACAAGTCAAGAATATTGGAAGTGTGATAGATGTTACGAAAATGAGAGCGGATGTGAGTAAGAGCCAATCAATCTAAGAGGAAGTGTTTTTTATCTTCTACCCTCTTAGTATCACAAAGTTGATAGATTCTATCATCCCAGGGAGTTTTGGGAGTAGACCACCGTCCAATTTCACTTTGAAGCTCATGAGAATTAGTTCTTATCCTAGCAATGTTCATTTTTTTCTTAGTGTTGTGAGAATTAGTTCTTATCCTAGCAATGTTCATTTTTTTCTTAGTGTTGGTCAGAACAAATTGATAATTCTAGTTATCAAAGGTGGGGTTGATCACCTCCTTATCATTTCCTTTTTCCTTCCAACTCATCATCCCACAATTTATCGTTAAATTTAGAGGTTATAGTATCTTTGACAATATCTCTGTTTCCCAGGATTTATCCCCCAAGAGGTTATAATGAATTTTTCCTAATTTCATTCATTAGTGCTTTCTACTTATATGAGGGAGATGTGTATTTTTTAGTACTAGGGATATTTAAAATAATATTGATATTATAACTCACTATCAAGGCAATGTGAAATTCCCTCATGTTAACACAAAGTTAAGATATAGTATTTAAAAAATGAATATTAATAAAATAATATCCATTGTGAACTATAATTAAGATATCTCAATTTCCATATTAAATATTTTAATTTTATATAAAAAGCTTAAAAATTTGTGAAAGCAAATAACTTTTATATTTTTACTTTCATACTTCAATATGTGAATAAAATATTTGAATATTATATAT
>APFE030996344.1:145598-175893 GCA_000404065.3 Pinus taeda | reverse complement strand
CAAGCATGGAGCTGATGGAAGTGCAAACCCTCTCATTCACAAATGTAAGAGGGAGTTGGCTTCTGAATTTGAGATGAAGGACCTAGGACTGATGCACTATTTCCTAGGGTTGGAGGTTTGGAAAAAGCCAGGTAAAATTTTCCTCTCTCAAGGAAAATATGTTGTGAAGATATTGGAAAGATTTTCGATGGTGGACTGCAAGCTTGTGACTACTTCGATGGAACTTAACTTTAAGAAGTTATGTGGTAGTGTTGCTGGACCTGAATTGGGAAATGCTTCTGAGTATCGTCAACTCATAGGAGCATCGATGTTCTTGGTGAACTCCCGTCTAGACATATGTTTTGCAGTTAACACATTGAGCCAATATATGGTTGAGCCTCATCATATACGTTGGATTGGTGCCAAGAATCTTCTGAGATAACTTCAGGACACAATCACTCATGGACTGAGATACACTACCGAAGATGTGAGGCTGCATGGTTATTCTGATGTTTATTGGGCTGATAGTGTGGTGGATTGCAAGAGCACTTTTGGATGCTGTTTTTCTTTTCGCTCTGCTTCTATATCCTGGATGAGAAGGAAGAAGAAATTGGTTGCCTTGAGCACTGCCGAGGCTGAATATATAGCTTCTAGTATGGAATCCTATGAAGCTTTCTAGTTGAGGAAGCTCTTTAGTGCACTATTTGGACATGTGATGGATACCACCATGATCCTCTGCGACAACTAGAGTGGGATCCAATTATCAGAGAATTCTGTGTTTCATGATCGCTCCAAGCATATAGATATTAGGCACCACTTTATTTGGGATATGGTACAACGAGGAGAAATAAGGCTCCATAACATTTGGGACTAGTGAGCAGGTCACCGATATTCTGACAAAGCCTCTGGGGAAGGTCAAGTTCTTGGCCTTCCAAGAATGACTTGGATTCATGGAGAGACCCTCTTATGAGGGTCTTGTATGAGATGGACATTGAGATTTGGGAGCTCCGGGGGGCTTGGGGTACTTCTTGGAGCAATGAAAAACCATATGGTGAGTGGTTCAACCTTCCCCTAGTGGTTTTGTGTGTACAGGGTGCATGGTTCAACCTTCCCTTGTGATACCCCTTGGCGACATGTAGGCAAGATGAGTGGTTCATCCTTCTCCTGTTGAGACATCCTACCCATGCAGTCTGGGACTCATGGGAAGTACCTCTCATCTGGCCAATGAGTAGGGAAATGAGGATAGGGACCATAGTACTACTGATGGATGCATCATGTACTACCATACTCCCTATGCTAGGATGATCGATATTGGCCTGAGATCAATTGGAGTCGACTTTGGGTCAGTAAGAGTGGTATGAGACACTCTCTTTTGATTAGAATTGACTTCAGGTCAGTAAGAGTGGTATGAGACACCCTCTTTTGATTGGAACTAACTTCGAGTTAGTAAGAGTGGTATGCGACACTCTCTTTTGATTTGAATTGACTTCGAGTCAATAAGAGTGGTATGACACACTCTCCTTTGATTGGGACTGACTTTAGGTCAGTAGAGAATGATATGATACATTCTCGATCACTTCTTCTTCTTCTTCATAGTTCAACAGAGTAGAGCAGAGAAGTGTACATAAGTGCATTGATCGAAGAGACGGTACATATTGGCAGATGGAGTTCTCCCTAGTTGAGAGGGAGTGTTAAAATTGGAAACTAGGGCCAAACTCCACATGGGTCATCTTATTTATGACAACTGATATTTTTCTTGGATTCCTCTCTCCGAGTGGTGTAGGATTGATCTAAATATCATCAGATTATGACATGTACAAATGAAGTTATGAATTTATTCTGATTATGGTCAAATTGTCAAGGTCGGCCAACAAACTTATGTAGGCTCAAAAGCCCAACAGTCATAGCTATTCATCCTCAAAGTTGCATATAAATAGAAGGTGACTTAGCCTCATTTTGACACACTCATCTTCACACTTCTCTCTCTCTCCTCATTGTTTGGGTACAGATTTCTAGGCCTGTCTCTCTCCACATGCCCGAAATTTCAAGAGAGCAAAATTTCAGGAGAGCGAAATTTCAGGAGGGCGAAATTTCAAGAGAGCGAAATTTCAGGAGGCTGAAATTTCAGGAGACCAAATTTCTGGACAGTTTGACCAGGCATTGACCATCATGCGTTGAACCCCTTTGACTGCATTTTTGTGAGGGCTATCTCCGTTTGGGCAGACCACATTTATGGGCATAGAAATCGAGGCTAAACGTTTATTGTTGACCAACGTTGACTACAACTAGGGATGATCGTAGTTGGGCTGTTTGACTAGACTTTGACTAGTATGAATTTGATTGTTTTGAGCGCTATTTTATCTTGTTGTTTGGAGGCCGAAATTGACTGAAGTTGATTGATTTGCTGAGGGTCAAATTTTCGCTGTTGACCAATGTTTACTTTTCTGGTTAGGGCTCTTTTGCTTCTATTATAAATTATCGGATTTTTAAATTGTACTATCTCTCTCTCCTGAACTATTGAAGACTAAAAGAAGATTTGATAAAGGGTTTCCCCACATTGGGGTTTGTCCTTGGCTAGTGCCATATCTTGTGTCATCTTGTCTTGGCTTGTCTTCTACTGTTTATGTTTATGTTCTATCTACATTTTACTATCATGTTGATGTGACTGCTAATCTAAATATTGATACTGGGCTAGTAAAGAAATTGAAGTAAAATTGCTCTAAAGCATAGAACATACAATTGTTTCCTAAAATCAACAGTTTACAAACCGTAGATGATTTAAAGTCTTCAAGGCCTTCCATTTAAGAATTGGAAATTATACAAGCATACTAATGAGTTAGTTACAAAGCCCTAGATATTATATTGAAAAACCTTCTACGATATGGAGTTAATTTCAGTTATTGATCACAAGAACCTAGTCTTCATTTGCAAGGAGAGGCTTCAAATGCTATATCAATGATCTCTAATATATCTATTCAAATCCATTTATAACATGCTACTATATTTCAAAAGAACATAAGATCGTTAGCTTATTCTTATGTAATATCCTCATGACTTAGAAACTAGCATCATAGGTTGCAAATAATAAAAATTTATACGTACTTATTTCAATCTTACCTATCCATCTTTATAGGGATCCGATCTTTATGCAACAAAGATTGTTTGAATTTTTCTTTGGTTGATATACATATGTTTCTTCAATGTAGGTATGTCATATATTTATCTATTGAACCAAAATGTGAGCCACAAAGATTTCCTTTTAATTTGTCCACAAGAGGTCTTGTGACTATGTCTTCATATGATCTTCTAGCGATTTGCACATTAACCTTTAACTATACTTTATTTTTGTAGATTTCATACTTCAAATTAGGTGCCTTTGATTATGCCTCACATATCATGACTACTTCACATACTTGTGTCATAGAGATGAGTCTTATATACCTTCTTATCACATTCCTTTCTACAAGGAATAATACGAAAATATAGTATTCTTATAATTAGATATGGACTTCAGTAACTCAGGCTTTTACCACAGAATCTCGACCTTTATTCTTAGAGAAGATTCATTGATTTTTAGTCCCTTCATGATTCCACAGAAATATAGTATTTCCAAGAGATATATCCTAGGTAATTTGTTTCTTACACTTTGATGTATCATACTTTTCACCTTACTCCAGACTTTTTCTTCTGATTAGCCTCCCAAGTTCCTTGAGTGAATAACCTAGTCTTTAATCTCCAAAAGTAGTCTTATTTCAAATCAGAGGTATGCGAGTTGATGAGTTCTAATTGAGAGACGTGATTGTAATATATATAGTTTCTTTCACAAGAAAATGGATGCTCTTCCACATAATTAAAAGAGATGAAACTTGCTTCAGTAGTTTAGATGTCAAGAGGTTTTGGATGTCTGCCTTGGATCTGTCACATAGATGACAAGATTCTAACCTTGGCATATAAACTCTTTTCTTTGCATATATCACAAAGTAACCTCCCTCAGAGCTCACATATGATCATATAGGATATTTCCATGCATAAGATGCCACAAAACTCTGATTCTTTCTGTTAGGGTCCTATGATTCATATGATCAAATGATTGAATGTTTTCTTTCAGTATATCAAATTGTAAATAATGTTGTATATTGCAAATGATTTGCAAAAAAAGATAAATAAAAAAAAATTAAATAAAAATTAAAAGAGGGTATATATATAAAAAATGGAATAGAAAAAGAAAAAAGGATGAAAAGAACCCCATACAAAAAATATAATTGAAAGTGATGCAATTTCAAATGCCACTACCAGATGAACATTTTCATTTTATAGAATAAATTTATTGTTGTGTGTAGCTTGTTTAAAATGCCACAACCTCGAGTCATTGTTTAGGTCATATAGTGTAATCAAGATCAAACAAGTTTCAATTTCTGATAATTAGGTTAGAGAATAAATTATCCTAACTCTGTAATCTTGGCTAAAGATAGTTAGGTAGATTAGGTCAATAACTTGATCCAACAATTTAATCTGGATCAATCAATTACTAGGGTTAGGTTGCAGTTAGATTAGATGAGTTTCCCTTTTTAAAAGAAAGAAAATAAAACAAGGATTGGCCCCTCTAAATGTACCCTTGATTAGTCTAACTTACATTAGTCTAGAGGAAAATGGAGATCAAAGAGGTGAACATGAAACAAAATTAATATTTCGGGTTGTCCTATGCTTGGCCCAAAATTATAAGTTTATCCAATGTCTAGAGTTTTATATTATAAAGTCGCAAACAAAAAGGGTTGTTTTTTCGTATTTGGTTAAACCCTGCGCCCCATCCAACCATGGATTGTCTCCCGTAACTAAATCAATGGCTCCCAAGGCCTTTCGCCCCCCGCCCCCCCCACCACCTCGTTTATCTTTATCGGCAGATGGGGGGGGGGGGTTCAAAAAGGAAGTTTCCCCATCTCGCCCCACGCCTCCGTGTCACTCCCTCATTCTTTCGTACCCCCCCTCACCATACTGCATATCGCTCATAACCCCCCTCAAAAAACCGTCTCACCACCATTCCTTCCCTCCATGACACCTATCTTCATATCCTCTAACCATTGAGAATTTATTCTCCCGCTTAAATTACCAATAATATCTCCGACGGTCCTCGCACCTTCAATGGACATAGTCTCAACGATAAAAGCACCAGAGTTTCCCGCATTTTTTTCCCTTCCCTGTCTCTGAACTCTGTAGGTGTTAAACTTCCCAATTTACCCATTTGTAAGACTGGATATGAGTAGAGGAATACCAACAGCGAAATCATCATCGTCATTACAAGCAACCTTTGGTTCTCAGGTTTTTCCGATCAATTCCCTAAATTCTCCTACCTTTCTATTCCTTACATTTTTGGATATGGCTCCCAAAAGTTAGACTGCCACTAGTACTGAGAATCCCATGATCCCTCCCCTCGTTGACCTCGATCACCTTCCCCTAGTCAACCGAGATTATAATATTTCTGAACTAAAGTGTGAATTCGATTTTTTCAAGTTGAACAATTGGCTCAAATATCTTCATCTTAACCAGAGTGATGAAATCGGCCTTAGGAATCAAATCTGCCCCTCTACATGTTTCCCCAAGCACATTATTTCCCAGAATTCATCCTGAAATGCAAAGTTGATTACATACCAAATCAGAAAGCCATTATAGCCCCCACAGGTGAAATTTTGTTTGTAATTACCCCTCAGTCCATTCAACAGATGATGCACATTCCTCAAAATAGTGCCTCCACCCCTTTTTCAATAGAAGCCTTAAATGAATTATACCAAAAGCTAGATTTTTCCCAAAGGGCTAGAATTTTTGAGATTTTCCTACCTAAAGGTAAACAATTGCCTAAGAAAAACCCTCCCTATCCCTCTTCAATGTTTCTAGAAAGAGCCAAACAAATCATATCAATTCTCTCCTACTTATTAGGTTACTACTTTGATGAATGGGTAGATGAACCCATCTTAGTTTTTCTGTCAATATTTTCCACAGAAGATAATTCCTTAGTTATGTTTTATTTTAGCAAGTTTCTTGCTGATAGGATCGATCAACAATTCCTCAAGCTCCAAATTGAAGGAATGTTTAGATATGCTTATGTTGTAATGTACCTATTTTTATTTTTTCAAGTAGACAAATTCCCATTTGTAGTGCAGAAACTCAATGAGCAGGGGGAGCCACAAATAATGATATTTTGGACCTCTATTTTAAGAAGAAATTTAGAAGAGTATGCTTTCAAGGACTTCATAGATCAGTTTGTGTATCCAATGACTTGTTTATTGACCAGTCAGATAGAACCCAGGGTTAGTCAAGGAATCCAGAAGATCTTACACCTGAGTGAGAAAGCAAAGATAGGTGTCTGGTACTTGTACCAGAATTAAACTGAGATCAGAGTATATGGGTGTGAGTTGCCATCCTATAAGCTACCCAGATACCTTCCCATGAGTATTTTTTCCTTGGAGTACCTAGGAAAATGATTAATTATGATGAAATCCATTTTGTAGCAGCGAAGAAAAAATAACAATTTAGGATAAAAACACAGGCGGGGCCTTTTATTTGTAACAATAGGACAATAGAGCATGAACAGATGAAATTCTAAAACAAATGAAATTTTCCCTAAGATTTACCTGGTGATATGACCGATTTCAAATACTTTCAAAGCTTAGGATGGAGCAGAAGACTACACCATATGTGCATAATTAGAGACCAGAAATTGAAAGATATATGAACCAGGATCAGTAGGAAGAAAACACTTTACAAGAGGTAGAGGAACCACTTCTACAGAGGACCACTTCACATACTCCTGTTCCCGAGGAAAAGACAGAGAAAATACCAAGAGAGTGTTAGGTCCCTATATTACTAGTGTAACCCCTTATTGTTATTAGTGCAACTCCCTTATTGTTTTATTGTGCCCATATAGTCCCCATGTTGTTATTATTGTGCCCCATAAAAGCCCACTATTGTTGTTGTTGTGCCCCTACAATATTATTGTTATGTAGGCTCTGATTGTATTGGGATCCCTTAGACTCCTATACATAGAAAGGAGAACTTGTCATTTGTATCATCCAATAATTGTTCATTTGTGTAATGTAAAGGAGGTTTCTTCCTTGAAGAGGATGAATTTGAAGTCGTTGATCTATCAAAAAATTGTTGCAAGATAACATGAAATCATGGCACAATAAGGTAGTAAACGCATTATGGGCAGACACAATTACTACTAAGAAATCAATTGGCATGTCTCCATACCAATTAGTTTATGATACAAATGCTATTTTTCCAACTTCATTGGGAATTCATGTTTTGAAAATGATGCAAGAATTGTAGGTTGAACCAAATGACCTACAAAGAAGAATAAATCAAACAATTCAACTGCAACAGCCAAGAGAGGAAGTTCACGATAGGACTCAATTGGTCCAGGAAAGTATTAAGAAGATACATGACAAAAGAACTAAGGACAATGATTTTCGGATAGGAAACCATGTTTTGAAATGCGATTCAAGAAGAGAAGAAAAGGGCAAGCATGGAAAATTTGACAATTTATGGATGGGATCTTACATAATCCATGCTTACGGGGGTAATAACACATTTTTTCTGAAGGACATGGCTGGAACAAAGCTACCTGGTGGACCTGTTAATGGTAGGATGTTGAAACATTATGGTTTTTAGGAGTAGAAGCACTTCTCATCAGATTCATTTTCGATACCATTTTCCTTGTACTATTATGTTTGAGGTAGCTCATGCCAGAAAATTGAAGCCCGTGGACAAGGCCCTAAGCTTATAGTCATGTTTGCCACCATAACTACAAAAAAAAAATCAGATGCAGTAAAACACTGAAGAGGAGGATTCAAGGCTAATAGTCTACCATTCTTGACACCTCACAAGGACATTGCCATCCCTAGCTGGAGCCACTGTTAGGGTCCTATGATTCATAGGATCAAATGACGATTGAATGTTTTCTTTCAGTATATCAAATTGTAAATAATATTGTATATTGCAAATGATTTCCAAATATATATATATAATATATATATATATAATATATATATAATATATATATATATAATATATATATATATATATATATATAATATATATATATATATATAAATATATATATAGATATATATAATGAAAAGGGATATATATAAAATGGAATAGAAAAAGAAAAAAAAGATGAAAAGAACCCCAAAAAAAATAGAATTGAAAGTGATGCAAATTCAAATGCCACTACTAGATGAATGTTTTCATTTTATAGAATAAATTGATTGTCGTGTGCAACTTATTTAAAATGCCACAACCCTGAGTCATTGTTTAGGTCATAGAGTATAATCATGATCAAACAAGTTTCAATTTCTGCGAATTAGGTTAGAGAATAAATTAGCCAAACTGTGTAATCTTGGCTAAAATAGTTAGGTAGATTAGGTGAATAAATTGATGCAATAATTTAATCTGGAACAATCAATTAGTAGGGGTAGGTTGCAATTAGATTAGATGAGTTTCCCTTTTTAAAAGAAAGAAAATAAAACAAGGGTTGGTCCCTCTAAATGTACCCTTCGTTAGTTGAAATTACCTTAGTCTAGAGGAAAATGGAGATTAAAGAGGTGAACATTAAACAAAATTAATATTTCGGGTTGTCCTATGCTTGGCCCAAAATATAAGTATCCAATGTCTGGAGTTTATATTATAAAGTCGCAAATGACAAGGGTTGTTTTGTCGTATTTGGTTAAACCCCGTGCCCCATTCAACCTTGGATTGTCCTCGACGACTAAATCAATGGCTCCCAGGGCATTTCGGTGCCCCCCTGCCTTGTCTATCTTTATTGGTGGAGGGGGGTTCGTGTTACTCCCTCGTTCTTTCGCACCCCCCCTCACCATACTGCATACCACTCACACTCCCCCCCCTGAAAAACCGCCTCACCACCATTCCTTCCCACCAACGGTCCCAACGCCTATTCTACCACTCCCTCCATGACACTTGTCCCCCTATGCTCTAATCGTTGAGCATTTATTCTCCCGCTTAAATTACCATTAATCTCTCCAACGGTCCCCATGCCTTTAACGAACACAGTCTCAACCATAAAAACAACAGAGTTTCCTGCATTTTTTCCCTTTCGCTTTCTCTGAACTCTACAGATGTTAAACTTCCCAATTTACCCATTTTTCAGATGGGATACGAGCAAAGGATTACCGACAGCCAAATCATCATTGCCATTACAAGCAACCTTTGGTTTTCATGTTTTTTTGTTCAATCCCCTAAATTCTCCTATCTTTTTGTTCCTCACATTTTTGGATATGGCTCCCAAAAGTGAGACTTCGACCAATGCTAAGAATCCCATGATCCCTGCCCCCATTGACCTAGATCATCTTCCCCTGGTCGACCAAGATTATAATATCTCAGAACGAAAGTGCGAATTTGATTTTTTTGAGTTGCACAATTGACTCAAAGATCTTCATCTTAACTAGAGTGATGAAATCGGCCCCTGGGAATCAAATTTTCCCCTCTACATGTTTTCCCAAGCACAATATTTCCCGAAATTCATCCTCCAATGTAGAGCTGACTACATACCAAATCCAATTATATGCCCCGCAGGTGAAATTTTCTTTGCAATTACCCTTCAATCCATTCAACAGATGATGCACATTCGTCAAAATAGTGCCTCCACCCCTTTTTCAATAGAAGCCTGAATGAATTATACCAAAAGATAGATTTTTCTTGAAGGGATAGAATTTTTGAGATTTCCTACTTGAAGATACACAATTTCCTAAGAAAAACCCTCCCTGTTCCTCTTCAATGTTTCCATAAAGAGCCAAACAAATCATAGTAATGCTCTCCTACTTATTAGGTTACTACTCTGATGAATGGGTAGATGAACTCATCTTAGGTTTTCTGTCAATATTTTCCACTGAAGATAATCCCTTAGTTATGTTTCATTTTAGCTAATTTCTTGCTAATAGGATCCATGAACAATTCCTCAAACTCCAAACTGAAGGAATGTTTATATATGTTTATGTTATAATGTACCATTTTTATTTTTTTTCAAGCAGAAAAATTCCCATGTGCAATGTAAAAACTCAATGAGCAGGGGGAGCCACAATCAGTGATATTTTGGACCTCTATTTTAAGAATAAATTTAGAAGAGTATTCTTTCAAGGAATTCATAGATCAGGTTTTGTATCCAACGACTTGTTTATTGACCAGTCAGACAAAACCTAGGGTCAGTTAAGAAATCCAGAAGATCTTACACCTCAGTGAGCAAGCAAAGACAGGTGACTGGTACTTGTATCTGAATTACACTGAGATAAGAGTATATGGGTGTGAGTTTCCACCATATAAGTTACCTAGATACCTTCCCATGAGGATTTTTTCCTTGGAGTACATCAAGAAAATTATTAATTCTGATGAAATCCATTTTGTAGCAGCCAAGAGAAAATCACAATTCATGATAAAAACACAGGAGGGGCCTTTTATTTGTAACAACATGACAACATGGCATGAAGCAGATGAAATTCTAAAATAAATGAAATTTCCCCTAAGCTTTACCTGGTGATATGACCCATTTCAAATAATTTCAAAGCTTAGGATGGAGCAAAAGACTACACCATATGTTCATACTCAGAGACCAGAAATTGAAAAATATATGAACCAGGGTCGGTGGGAAGAAAACACTTTACAAGAGGCATTGGAACAACTTCTATAGTGGACCACTTCACATACTCTTGTTCTTTAGGAAAAGATAGAGAAGAGACCAAGAGAGTGTTAGCTTCCTATATTACTAGTGTAACCCCTTATTGTTATTAGTGCAACTCCCTTATTGTTTTATTGTGCCCATATAGTCCCCATGTTGTTATTATTGTGCCCCATAGAAGCCCACTATTGTTTTTGTTGTGCCCCTACAATATTATTGTTATGTAGGCTCTGATTGTATTGAGACCCCTTAGTCTCCTATACATAGAAAGGAGGACTTGTAATTTGTATCATCCAAGAATTGTTCATTTGTGTAATGTAAAGGAGGTTTCTTCCTCGAAGAGGATGATTTTGAAGTTGTTGATCTATCTTTTCTTCTATTTTGTGAGTTGGTTGCAT
Source organism: Pinus taeda (assembly GCA_000404065.3). NCBI lineage: Eukaryota > Viridiplantae > Streptophyta > Pinopsida > Pinales > Pinaceae > Pinus > Pinus taeda. The sequence goes on along the minus strand of APFE030996344.1, from coordinate 164,832 downwards.
AACATTTGGTATCAGAACTTTGGATTCTAGGGTTTCACTGCTCCAGACAGGTCATCGTGTAATTTTCACAATAATGTTTTTCTACGACGTTTAAGAAGATGAAATTAAAACCCATTTGAGCGGAAATATTGATAAACCTCAGGTTCAAATTTCAAATCTTGTTTCTCTATATTTTCGGAGATATGATCCAAGGAAGTTAGGGTTTTTACTGGCTCCCGAATTACATCCCAAACAGGTGACATTGGGAAACTCATCATAACTTTATCTCTGAGAATTGGATTGAAATTTCATAAAAATTTATAGAAATAGGAAGGAATGTAGTTTTCTATGTATCATTTTCAGGTCCGAAGGTCAAAACAGTGATACGTGGCACTTCGTACATGTTCACTCTACTGAAAAAGTATATAATCAGGTCATCTTGGGATATTGTGCATAACTCTTTCTTGGAGAATCCAATTTTGATCAGATAGGTGACATTGGAAATAAGACACAGACGGCTACCATAGATCGCAATTTGATACCTTGGAGATCCGAAATTTTAGAGATACAACAGATTCAAGATCGAACTCCTAAAATCAAGAAAAAGAATGACTCGAATCAAGAAAATATAAACACCTAGTAAGCAAAATTGGATGAATGATTTGAAGAATGTGATTGAAGATATGATCAATAAGATAAATGGTATAGAAGAAAAATTGAATGGAAACATGGAATATTTGAAGAATGACATGGAATGTTTGAAGGAAGGTGGGACAAAGTCACTACAAGAAATATTTCCTAATGCCGAAAAGGTAGTAGAGGAAACTCACGATGAGAACAAAATAAATGTTAATCATGATTTCATAGACTTTAACATTGGATTGAAAACCCACCATATTCCAAATATAGATATGAGAAAATTTGATGGCAATGATCCGGTAACTTGGATACTACAAATGGAGCAATATTTTTATCTACATGATGTGCAACCACCACAAAAGGTACGTATTGCATCTTTATATTTAGAACTGAATCAGCTTGTATGGTATAGAGGGATTTGTTCTTGTAAACCACTTGTCACCTGGTCAATTTTCGCGGAGGAAATGATAACACATTATGAGGATACAAAGAGCAACACCTTTAGACAATTGATAAATCTCAAACAAAAGGGTTCAATTGCAGAGCACATTGAAGACTTCCAAAAATTGATATAAGGGTAAATGATATTCTAGAAAAGCATAGGATTGAAGTCTTCATAGGGAATTTAAGTGATAACATCCAACATGAGTTTCTCCTTTGGGAACCTGATTCATTGGAGAAGGTATACAGGTTGGAAAGAAAAATTGAAAGCAAAATTATGGCAACAAGGAAGCCTACCACTCATAACTATAAAGATGGAAGTGTTGTTGCTCCTAGCCTTTCACCACCTACAAGGTTGACACCACAACAATTGGATGAAAAAAGAGCAAAAGGGATTTGTTACAATTGTGATAGAAAATACACTAAAGGTCATAAGTGTGCTGAGAAAAAAATAATTTACATAGATGGGGAAGAGGAGCAAGAAAACGAACAAGAAACGTCAAAAGAAGAGGATATACACCAGGAACCAATCCCAGAGAAAGAAGAAATGAATATGACCATATCTTGTAATGTATTGATAGGAATTACCACTCCTCAAACTCTCAAGATAGAAGGGCATATCAAGAAGGAAAAGGTAATATTGTTGATTGATTCGGGTAGTACACATAATTTTATTCATTGTAAGATAGCCAAGGAATTGAATTGCTTCCTATATCCATCACCATAGTGTCAAGTAATGGTCGCAAATGGAGGAACCATAAATTTCTCTGGAAAGTTCCATACTATCAAGCTATCCATGGTAGAATATGTCTTGAATAGTCCAATGCTTTCCATTCCAATGGATGGTGTTGATGTTGTACTAGGAGTCCAATGCCTACAATCTTTGGGTATGATAGCTTTTAATTTTCAAGAACTTTTCTTGAATTTTTTTTGGGAAGGAAAGGTAGTTGAACTAAGGGGTATCACAGGAAAATCGGGAAAGATAATCACCTCTAACAACATGAAAAAGCTTCTAAATAAAGAACAATAGGGCAATTGCACAATTATGTTCACTAGAGGTTCCCGCATCGAAATCATCTATTTCTCCAGATCTCCAAAAAATTTTGGACAGTTATTCCAAAGTATTTGAGACTCCCAAAGGCCTCCCACCTATTTGTGATCATGATCATGCTATTCATTTGATTCCAGGAAGTGTTTCGCCAAACATCAGACCTTGCAGATATCCATATGCCCAAAAGATTGAAATTGAATGTATGGTTGCAGAAATGCTAGAGGTTGGTATAATTCAACCTAGTCAAAGTTCTTTCTCTGCTCTAGTGGTATTGATACACAATAAGAATGGATCATGGTGCATGTGTTCGGATTATAGGGAGCTCAACAAGCTTACTATTAAAGATAAATTTCCCATACCTGTCATTGATGAATTATTAGATGAATTACATGGAGTTATTTACTTCACCAAGTTGGATCTTCGTTGAAGATATCATCAAATTAGAATGAAGACTGAAAACATTCCAAAAACAACATTTAGAACTCATGAGGGTCATTATGAATTTTTGTTAAGAATTATGGGAGAATAACAACACCTCTAACAACATTATTGAAGAAAGATGAATTTTCATGGACTCCAGAAGCAACAAAGGCCTTCGAACATATTAAAGAGGCAATGTGCCAAGCAATGGTCTTATCTATGCTAGAATTCACAAAAACCTTTATTTTGGAATGTGATACCTTAGGAAATGGAATTGGTGTTGTTTTAATGCAAGAAGAAGGACCCATTTCTTTCGAAAGTTATCCAATCAAGGAAAGTATTTACACAAAGCTATTTATGAGAAGGAAATGTTGGCAATACTACATGCACTTAAGAAACGATGACCTTACCCAATGGGAAGACACTTCAAGGTAAAAATGGATCATGATAGCCTTAAATACTTTTTAAAACAAAGATTATCTTCAAAAGAACAACAAAAATGGGTCACAAATATGTTGGGTTATGACTTTGAAATCATCTACAAAAAGGGAAGCAAAATGTTGTTGCAGATACACTCTCAAGAAAGGATGAGGATGTGGAAGCATTGTTTTGTTCCATTTCTATTATCCAACTAGATTGGATAAACGAAGCAAGGGATGAATGGAAGAATGATGAAGAAGTGTGGCCACTCATTCAAAAGTTGTAGAAGGTCCCAGGTCAAATAATATTACCAGAACTTCATGAGGAAGGAAAAACCATATTGGAACCTGAAGCAGTCACATAAACAAGAAATTGACAGCTACTAAATCAATCAATTTCAGAGTATCTCATCAAGTGGAAGAACTTACCCACTGAAGATTCCACATGGGAGGATGAGAATTTTATACATAAGCATCCAAAACTACTCAAGCGTTGAGGACAACACTTTTTGAAGGAGAGGGGCATGTTAGGTCCTTATACTACTAGTGTAACTCCTTATTGTTATTAGTGTAACACCCTTATTGTATTATTGTGCCCATATAGTCCCCATTTTGTTATTATTGTGCCCCATAGAAGCCCACTATTGTTATTGTTGTGCCCCTACAATATTATTTTTATGTAGGTTTTGATTGTATTGGGACCCCTTAGACTCCTATACATAGAAAGGAGGTATTTGTCATTTGTATCATCCAAGAATTGTTCATTTGTGTAATGTAAAGGAGGTTGCCCCCTCGAAGAGGCTTATTTTGAAGTCGTTGATCTATCTTTTCTTCTAGTTTTTGAGATAGTTGCATAACAAAGAGGAGGACTCACCTTTAGTCACAGAGGTCTCAGCTAAGGAGTTCAAGATTTACACAAAGGAAACCAGGAAGAATCCTACAACATGGTTTGTAGAACAAGAAGAAGAACAAAGACCAACTACAATAGTTATGAGAGGTATATTTTTTTAGACACATTCACAAGATATTTATATAGGGTCCCCAAATTCATCATTTTCACAGGACAATCCAGAAAACACTCCAGTGTCAAAAATTGTCCAAAATCAGAAATAATTAAATATTTTTGAGAAGTACAAAGAGATCAAGCAAAGAAATGAAGCACTCAAGCACAACACCTACACACAGTTTTAGAAGAAAACTTCCACCACTTAGCATAGGCTCATGTCAGCATTCGACACAGAAAAAGGAAGAATGTAGATAGCATTCTTATAAGCACAGGCCCCCCATCCACAATCAGTGGTAGATTACAAGAAAAGCACATTTGAGTTTGAGGCAAAGGATGTCCATCCTTTGGATCATATGGACATGCATAAGCAAACCGGAGAGATGGTTTACTCCACATTCACAATGAATACAATAACTGCTTCCAAATTGCAGGTATCTTTAAATAACATTCAATCACAACTAAATCTTGGGAATATTTCTTCTTTGGCTAAGGATAATAAAATAAAATTCTTAGAAGATTTAGTTATTAAAGCAGGGTATGATCCTAGTAACATAAAGGCAGTGGAAGAAGTCATAAAAAAGAAAATTGATGACATTAATTCTCTTAGAAAATAATTAAAACTTCCAGCTACTGAAGATACTCAAGCTAAGGAGACGGGAGAATTGGAAAGTCATAAGGAAAATATGCTCATGCTCATCATGGAGCAGAATGCTTAGATAAAGAAAATGGAAGTAGAAATGGACAAACTCATCAAGGATAAAGAGAAGAATTCTCAGCTCGCTTTGGTACCTCTTGCTACAATGCCTCTTGTATAAATACTTCAAATATAAATTCCTACATTAGCTACAACATCAGAAGCATCAACCTCTAAAAAACCCTCTACTTCAACTACATATGATTTTATCAAACTAGCCAAGTCCATAGAAAATATGTCAATACAAGGAGAAGAAATCAAAAAGATGTGAGAGGATGTAAAGGTCCAACAGGAACAAAACACCAGGTATGAAAATTCTGTCCTAACAGAGCTGCAGAAATCCCAGAGGCTTACCCAAAGAATGCAACAAATGGAGAAGGAAACTTCCATAGGTAATACTCTAGCCTAGGTTAAGGAGAACATTTGGAAAAGGATAAATGAAGCCATGATAGAAATCTGGCCATCTGTACAGAACACATTTGAGCAGAAGGAATTAATTGAGAAATCTAGTGAAGCTATTGAATAGATCAAAGAGAAGCTGGGTGATAAACCAAGTGATGCTACAGAGCTCATTAAGTTGCTCAATTCCAAAAACAAGTAGGAGCTAGAAGAACTAGAGATCAAGGATAGTACTGAGACAATACTAGAGGTAAGGCAGGTGCTAACCAAAAGAAACTTAGTCAGATAGCTGGAAGAAAAATGTCATTTTATGGACATAGGTGTACAAAGATTCTTTAGCAATTGGAACTCCTCTACAAAAAGGGACTTCCCAGTTTACTAGTGATAAATTAAAATCTCAGTACATGGCCAGATTATAGCTAGAAATTGATGACCATCGCTAAAGATGATACTAGGTTTGCAGGAAGGAAAGGCAACATAACAGGGAAAGCATGTTTAGAAGAACTAGCATATGATTTAGACGTCAAGTATGAAATCAAGCACATCTTTATTTCTAAGCCCTCTTTTGCCAAATTTAGTGAAGTGGACGAGGTCTGCAAAAAGTTACTCAAGATGACTATCCCTAGTGAACAGTGTTGGGATAAATTGTGCGAGTTACTGGAGTGAGAAGATGATTTTTATTTTTCCAACACAGGCCCAACAGGGCAACATAAATTTGAGGGCTAGATATTCAGCAGTTCCACAAAGCTAGGGTCACTAATCTAAGCAGTTTTAATTTTCCTATATTTTGTAACAAATAGATAAAATTGGTTTTAGAAATCCCTAAAATACATCCTGATTAGGTTTGACACGTTAATTTGTAAATAAAGTTATAAATACTTCTCTTTTTGAAGAATTAAGGGTTGATTTTTGCATTCCAGAAAGATATTGTACTTTTTCATTTGATGAAGTGCTTCTCCTGCTGTCTATGTGTTTATTTCTTTGTTTCCATACTTATGTGTTCTTAAATATGAATTATTTTACATAAAGTTGATGAACATAATTTGTTGAAAGATACACTCTAATTCTGGCCATGGATAATTTAAATGTTTTCCTTTGATATTAAGTTAAAGAATTTCTTAATTGCAGTGGTATGATCCAGATTGTCCACAGTTTTTTGTTCATTGTGTCGACGTTTCAAACCCCAAAGGGGGTCCATCATCAGGACAAATCAGAAAGATAGAAAATGAATGAAAGATTATTGAGAGAAGAAGACATGAATCTGGATATAAATAAACCAAGAACCCTAATTTTATATAAGGGCCGACACTTGATTTCAATTTTTTTTTCTTTTTCCTTTTCACATTTAATTAATAATTTAATTATTCAAAATTAGCTCAGGATTTTAATTATTTTAATTATGAAACCTTAATTTATCTATTCATTATTATTTTATTTTAGTTATTTATTTTATTTAATTAATTAATATGAATAAATTATTTTTATTTAATTAATAAATTTTTAATAAATTAATTAATATAAATTTTATTAATTGATTAATATAAATTCTAATTTCTAATTTTATTTTATTTTTCAAAATCTTTTATTTTTTGAAATTTTATTTATATTTTTTATTTAATAATTAATTTTATATTTTTTAATTAAATTAATTCAATTTTCAATCTGATTAAAAGAATTAATTTTAATTTTTCTATATATGATTAATATTAATTTGATTAATTTATAATTTATGATTATAATTAATTAATTAATTAAATTAAATTAATCTTGATTTGAAAACCCTAATTATTTCTTTCTTTTTATTTAAATTTAATTCTTTATGATGTTATATTTTTTGTTTATTAGGAATTAAACCATTAATTTCATCTAACTTAATTTTTATGATATTATATTCTTTGTCTATCACGAATTAAACCATTAATTTCATCTAACTTAATTTTTATGATGTTATATTCTTTGTCTATCACGAATTAAACCATTAATTTAATTTAAGTTAATTAATATAATTAATTAAATTAAATTAAATTAAATAATTAATTTGTTTTAGTTTGTTTTAATTAATTAATCACACCTTCGAAATGAAAGACCTTTTCCGATGATCTTATGCTTCCAAGTGTCCGGGGGGGTTTATTTGTCTGATCAGGGTAAGCCAATTTCCACTAATTTCACTCCCATTGTCCGTGTTGAGGTTTTGCGGAAATTTCATAATTTCAATGGCCTCTCTGATTTTCCTTTTGTGATAGTTGTCATCTCTTGCAATTACCTTGGCTTCTTCCAAACACATATGATGCTTGGCCTTGGATGAGTGCTCTGCAAGGGCTGATGTACGGGATCTCTCATTCTTTATGTCAGCTGCGTGCTCTTTTAGTCTTATTTTCAGAGATCTACCTGTTTCCCCAATATAACTCTTGCCACATGAGCAATCAATCTTGTACACTCCTTTGAGTTGTTGACGATCAATTTTATCCTTAACCGACCTCATCATCTGCCTTATCGTTCCACATGTTGTAAATTGGGTGTCTATGTTCTTCTTCTTTAAAATTTTTGCAATCTTATCGGTAGTCCCATGGATGAATGGAAGGTAAGCTTTCCCTTGATTCTCTTTCTTGTCTTCAGGGGGACGCTTAGAGAGGGCCCTGTCCTGAGCCCTTCTTATAGCCCTCTTGATACTCCATTCCTTGTATCCAATGTTTTTGAAGACAGAGGTTAAGTGTTAGATCTCATCCTTTAGGTGATCAGGGTCAGAATTTTTGATCCTCATCACCTAAAGGATGAGATCGAACACTTAACCTCTGTCTTCAAAAACATTGGATAAAAGGAGTGGAGTATCAAGAGAGATATAAGAAGGGCTCAGGATAGGGCCCTCTCTAAGCGTCCCCCTGAAGACAAGAAAGAGAATCAAGGGAAAGTTTACCTTCCATTCATCCATGGGACTACTGATAAGATTGCAAAAATTTTAAAGAAGAAGAACATAGACACCCAATTTACAACATGTGGAACGATAAGGCAGATGATGAGGTCGGTTAAGGATAAAATTGATCGTCAACAACTCAAAGGAGTGTACAAGATTGATTGCTCATGTGGCAAGAGTTAAATTGGGGAAACAGGTAGATCTCTGAAAATAAGACTAAAAGAGCACGCAGCTGACATAAAGAATGAGAGATCCCGTACATCAGCCCTTGCAGAGCACTCGTCCAAGACCAAGCATCATATGTGTTTGGAAGAAGCCAAGGTAATTGCGAGAGAGGACAACTATCACAAAAGGATAATCAGAGAGGCCATTGAAATTATGAAATTTCCGCAAAACCTCAACAGGGACAATGGGAGTGAAATCAGTGGAAATTGGCTTACCTTGATCAGACAAATAAACCCCCCCGGACACTTGGAAGCATAAGATCACCGGAAAAGGTCTTTCATTTCGAAGGTGTGAAAAATTAATTAAAAATTTATATTAATTAATTTATTAAAAATTGTATTAATTAAATAAAAATAATTTAAATTCATATTAATTAATTAAATAAAAATGAAAATAACTAAACTAAAATAATCAATGAATAGATAAATTAAGGTTCATTATTAAAATAATTAAAATCCTAAGCTAATTTTGAATAATTAAATAATTAATTAAATTATTAATTAAATATGAAAAGGAAAAAGATTTTTTTTTTGAAATCAAGTGTCGGCCCTTATATAAAATTAGGGTTCTTGGTTTATTTATATCTAGATTCATGTCTCCTTCTCTCAATAATCTTTCCTTCATTTTCTTTCTTTCTGATTTGTCCTGATGATGGACCCCCTTTGGGGTTTGAAACATCGACACAATGAACAAAAAACTGTGGACAATCCGGATCATACCACTGCAAAAAACTTCCACAGAAGCCTAAAAACTAACAATTTCTTAATTTCTCTTTTGCTTAATTGAGCTTTTTTCTCTTCTTCCATTACATTTCATTTAAATGTAAAAGATCCAGTTAGTTCAACTACCTTTCCCTGTGAAAATCCTTTGAAAATCTGAGACATATCCACGTTAAGTTTGTAGACTCCATAGCCCAATGGAAGTTTCAGGCATTTAATCAACCAAACCAATTTTAAAATCAAACTCTGAACTCTTATAACTAGCCCAAAATTACAAATACAACAAAGTTAAATTTGACAGAGAGATCCCTCTTTGAGTTTAGGAAGATTTTATGATTTTCTCATTTGCTTCTGAGCATACTATTGCTGCAGTTCTCTTACAGAAAAATAATGAAGGACATGAACAACTTATTGATTTATTTAGTAAAGTCTTGAGAGATGCTGCATTAAAGTACAATATCATGGAAACACAAGCTTTTTCTTTGGTAAAAGAAATAAAATATTTTAGAGTTTATATCCTCCACTCACATATAATTGCCTTTGTTCCAAATGGTATGGTAAAAGACATACTAACCAAAAATGATCCTAATGGGAAAAGAGGTAAATGGATTGCCATTCTCTTAGAATATGACATTGAAATCAAAGCTACCAAACTCATTAAAGGCCAGGGGTTAGCTAAATTGATTTCTGAATCTAATTTACATGCTTTGGATATAAATTTTCTAGCTATACTCAACAAATCAGAAGAGAAATCGACTCCACAAGTAGCAGAGGCTTTTGATACCTCTCCCTGGTATGCAAACCTTATTTTTGTTCTACATCATTTACAAGCTCCTCTTGATCTGACCAAAACGAAAGCTAGATTTCTTCAAAGGCATGAAATTTTGTATTTTAGACAATCATTTGTATTAGAAAGATACTGGTGGAGTTTTACTAAATTTCTTGTTGAAAGATGAAGCAGATAAAGTGATGCAGGAATTTCATGAAGGAGACTGTGCTGGACACCTATACTGGAAGACCAATGCCAACAAGATCCTAAGAGCAGGTTTCTATTGTCCAATCTTATTTGCTGATGTCCAAAAGAAAGTCACCTCATGTCACAAATCCCAGATATTTGAAGGCAAAAGGAAACTAGTGTCTTTACCCTTAAAGCCCATATAAGCTGAAACTCCTTTTCAGCAATGGGGTCTAGATTTCATAGGAGAAATTCATCCTTCATCCTCCACCCAACATAAGTGGATTCTTACAGGAACCGATTATTTTACCAAACAAATTGAAGCAATACCTACTAGGCAAGCCTCTCATGCAGTAATTGTTAAATTCCTAGAGAATAATATTCTTTCAAGATTTGGATGTCCTAGGAAAACCATTACAGGTAATGCTGCAACATTCAAATCAAAGAGGATGGTGGAATTTTGCAAAAAATATCAAATAACTTTGGGACATTCTACAACCTATTGCCCTCAGGGAAATGGACTAGCAGTGTCTTCCAACAAAAGTCTGGTTAATATTATCAAAAAATTGTTGCAAGATAACAAGAAATCATGTCACAATAAGCTAGTAAACGCATTATGGGCAGACATAATCACTACTAAGAAATCAATTGGCATGTCTCCATACCAATTAGTTTATGATATGGATGCTATGGGAATTCCTATTTTGAAAATGATGCAAGAATTGCAGGTTGAACCAAATGACCTACAAAGAAGAATAAATCAAACAATTCAACTGCAATAGCCAAGAGAGGAAGTTCACGATAGGACTCATTTGGTCCAGGAAATTATTAAGAAGATATATGACAAAATAACTAAGGATGATGATTTTCAGATAGGCAACCATGTTTTGAAATGGGATTCAAGAAGAGAAGAAAAGGGCAAGCATGGAAAATTTGACAATTTATGGATGAGACCTTACATAATGCTTACAAGGGTAATAACACATTTTTTCTGAAGGACATGGATGAAACAGAGCTACCCGGTGGACCTGTTAATGGTAGGATGTTGAAACATTATGTCTTTTAGGAGTAGAAGCACTTCTCATCAGATTCATTGTATATACCATTTTCCTTGTACTATTATGTTTGAGGTAGCTCGTGTCAGAAAGTTGAAGCCTGTGGAGAAGGCCCTAAGCTTTTAGTCATGTTTGCCACCATAACTACAAAAAAAAAAAAAAAGATGTAGTAAAACACTAAAGAGGAGGATTCAAGGCTACTAATATACCATTCTTGACACCTCACAAGGAGAGTGCCATCCCCATCTGGAGCCACTATTAGGGTCCTATGATTCATAGGATCAAATAATGAAATGTTTTCTTTCAGTATATCAAATTGTAAATAATATTGTATGTTGCAAATGATTTCCAAAAAAATATATATAAAAAAATAAAAATAAAAAGAGGGTATATATATATAAAATGGAATGGAAAAAGAAAAAAAAGGACGAAGAAAACCCCATAAAAAAGTAGAATTGAAAGTGATGCAAATTCAAATGCCACTACCAGATGAATGTTTTCATTTTATAGAATAAATTGATTGTTGTGTGCAACTTGTTTAAAATGCCACAACCTTGAGTCATTGTTTAGGTCATACAGTATAATCATGATCAAACAAGTTTCAATTTATGCTAATTAGGTTAGAGAATAAATTAGCCAAACTGTGTAATCTTGGCTAAAAATAGTTAGGTAGATTAGGTGAATAAATTGATGCAACAATTTAATCTGGATCAATCAATTAGTAGGGTAGGTTGCAGTTAGATTAGATGAGTTTCCCTTTTTAAAAGAAAGAAAATAAAACAAGGGTTGGTCCCTCTAAATGTACCCTTCGTTAGTTGAAATTACCTTAGTCTAGAGGAAAATGGAGATCAAAGAGGTGAACATTAAACACAATTAATATTTCGGGTTGTCTTATGCTTGGACGAAAATATAAGTTTATCCAAGGTCAAGAGTTTATATTATAAAGTTGCAAATGACAAGGGTTGTTTTTTTGTATTTAGTTAAACCCCGTGCCCCATCCAACCATGGATTGTCCCTGATGAGTAAATCAATGGCTCATAGGGCCTTGCAGCCCCCCGCCCCCCCCCCCCCCCCCACCTCGTATATCTTTATTAGCGGAGGGGGAGGGTCCGTGTCACTCCTTCGTTCTTTCGCACCCTCCCTCACCATAATGCCTACCACTCACACCCCCTCCCCCTCGAAAAACAGCTTGACCACCATTCCTTCCCACCAGCGGTCCCAACGCCTATTCTACCACTCCCTCCATGACACTTGTCCCCCTATGCTATAACCGTTGAGCATTTATTCTCCTGCTTAAATTACCATTAATCTCTCCAATGGTCCCCATGCCTTTAGCAGACACACTCTCAACCATAAAAACGCCATAGTTTCTTGCATTTTTTTTTCCCTTTCGCTATCTCTGAACTTTGTAGGTGTTAAACTTCCCAATTTACCCATTTTTCAGACAGGATATGAGTAGAGGATTACCAACAGCCAAATCATCATCGTCATTACAAGAAACCTTTTTTTTAGGGTTTTTCGGTTAATTCCCTAAATTCTCCTATCTTTCTGTTCCTCACATTTCTGGATATGGCTCCCAAAAGTGAGACTGCCACCAATGCTAAGAATCCCATGATCCCTCCCCCCGTTGACCTGGATCATCTTCCCTTGGTCGACTGAGATTATAAGATCTCGGAACCAAAGTGTGAATTTTATTTTTTTGAGTTTCACAATTGGCCAAAGATCTTCATCTTAACTAGAGTGATGAAATCGACCTTTGGGACTCAATGAATCATAAGATCAGTTTACTCCACAAGTAGCAGAGGATTTTGTTACCTCTCCCTGGCATGTAGACCTTATTTTTGGTCTACATCATTTACAAGCTCCACCTAATCTGACCAAAACGAAAGCTAGATTTCTTAAACTCAAAGCCATGAAATTTTGTATTTTAGACAATAATTTTTATTGCAAAGATACTGGTGGAGTTTTACTAAATTGCTTGTTGAAAGATGAAGCAGATAAAGTGATGCAGGAATTTCATGAAGGAGACCGTGGTGGACACCTACACTGGAAGACCATTACCAACAAGATACTAAGAGTAGGTTTCTATTGTCCAATCTTATTTGCTGATGTCCAAAATAAAGTCACCTCATGTCACAAATGCCAGATATTTGAAGGCAAAAGGAAACTAGTGTCTTTACCCTTAAAGCCCATATCAGCTGAAACTCCTTTTCAGCAATGGGGTCTAGATTTCATAGGAGAAATTCATCCTTCATCCTCCGCCCAACATAAGTGGATTCTTATAGCCACTAACTATTTTACCAAATGGATTGAAGATATACCTGCTAGGAAAGCCTCTGATGTAGTAATCGTTAAATTCCTAGAGAATAATATTCTTTCAAGATTTGGATGTCCTAGGAAAATCATTAGAGATAATTCTGCAACATTCAAATAAAAGAGGATGGTGGAATTTTACAAAAAATATGAAATAACTTTGGGACATTCTATGGCCTATTACCCTTAGGGAAATGGGCTAGCAGTGTCTTCCAACAGAAGTCTCGTTAATATTATCAAAAAATTGTTGCAAGATAACAAGAAACCATGACACAATAAGCTAGTAAACACATTATGGGCAGACAAAATTACTACTAAGAAATCAATTGGCATGTCTCCATACCAATTAGTTTATGATATGGATGCTATTTTTCCAACTTCATTGGGAATTCCTGTTTTTAAAATGATGCAAGAATTTCAAGTTGACCCAAATGACCTACAAAGAAGAATAAATCAAACAATTCAACTGCAATAGCCAAGAGAGGAAGTTCACAATAGGACTCAATTGGTCCAGGAAAGTATTAAGAAGATGTATGACAAAATAACTAAGGACGATGATTTTTAGATAGGCAACCATGTTTTGAAATGGGATTCAAGAAGAGAAGAAAAGGGCAAGCATGAAAAATTTGACAATTTATGGATGGGACCTTACATAATCCATGCTTATAGGGGTAATAACACATTTTTTTCTAAAGGACATGGATGGAACAGAGCTACCCGGTGGACCTGTTAATGGTAGGATGTTGAAACATTATGTTTTTTGGGAGTAGAAGCACTTCTCATCAGATTCATTGTATATACCATTTTCCTTGTACTATTATGTTTGAGGTAGCTCGTGTCAGAAAGTTGAAGCCCATGGAGAAGGCCCTAAGCTTTTACTCATGTTTGCCACCATAACTACAAAAAAAATAAAAATAAAAAAAAATCAGATGCAGTAAAACACTAAAGAGGAGGATTCAAGGCTACTAATCTACCATTCTTGACACCTCACAAGGAGAGTGCCATCCCTAGTTTGAGCCACTGTTAGGGTCCTATGGTTCATAGGATCAAATGATGATTCAATGTTTTCTTTCAGTATATCAAATTGTAAATAATATTGTATATTGCAAATGATTTCCAAAAAAATATATATAAAAAATAAATAAATGAAAAGAGGGTATATATATAAAAAATGGAATAGAAAAAGAAAGAAAAGGATGAAAAGAAACCCATATAAAAGTAGAATTGAAAGTGATGCAAATTCAAATGCCACTACCAGATGAATGTTTTAATTTTCTAGAATAAATTGATTATTGTGTGCAACTTATTTAAAATGCCACAACCCTTAGTCATTGTTTAGGTCATATAGTATAATCATGATCAAACTGTGTAATCTTGGCTAAAAATAGTTAGGTAGATTAGGTGAATAAATTGATGCAAAAATTTAATCTGGATCAATCAATTAGTAGGGGTAGGTTGCAGTTAGATTATATGAGTTTCCCTTTTTAAAAGAAAGAAAATAAAACAAGGGTTGGTCCCTCTAAATGTACCCTTTGTTAGTTGAAATTACCTTAGTCTAGAGGAAAATGGAGATCAAAGAGGTGAACATTAAACAAAATTAATATTTCTGGTTGTCTTATGCTTGGCCCAAAATATAAGTTTATCCAATGTCTGGAGTTTATATTATAAAGTCGCAAATGAAAAGGGTTGCTTTTTCGTATTTAGTGAAACCTCATGCCCCATCCAACCATGGATTATCCTCGATGACTCAATCAATGGCTCCCAGGGCCTTTTGGCGCCCCCTGCCTCGTCTATCTTTATCGGCGGAGTGGGGGCCCGTGTCACTTCCTTGTTCTTTTGCACCCCCCACCCCACCATACCGCATACCAGTCACACCCCCCCTGAAAGACTGCCTCACCACCATTCCTTCCCACCAATGGTCTTAACGCATATTCTACCACTCCCTCCATGACACCTATCACCCTATGCTCTAACCGTTGAGCATTTATTCTCCCACTTAATTTACCATTAATCTCTCCAATGGTCCCCATGCCTTTAGTGGACATAGTCTCAACCATAAAAGCACCAGAGTTTCCTCCATTTTTTTCCCTTTCACTGTCTTTGAACTCTGTAGGTGTTAAACTTCCCAATTTACCCATTTGTCATACGAGATACGAGCAGAGGATTACCAACAGCCAAATCATCATCGTCATTACAAGCAACCTTTGGTTTTTAGGTTTTTTAGTCAATTCCCTAAATTCTCCTATCTTTCTACTCCTCACATTTCTAGATATGGCTCCTAGAAGTGAGACTGCCACCAATGCTGAGAATCCCATGATCCCTCCCCTCTTTGACCTGGATCACCTTCCCCTTGTCAACTGAGATTATAATATCTTAGAACCAAAGTGCGAATTTGATTTTTTTGAGTTGCACAATTGGCTCAAAGATCTTCATCTTAACTAGGGTGATGAAATCGACCTTTGGGATTGAATGAATCAAAAGAGTAGTCGACTCCACAAGTAGCAGAGGCTTTTGGTACCTCTCCTTGGTATGTAGACCTTATTTTTGTTCTACATCATTTACAAGCTCCTCCTGATCTAACCAAAATGAAAGCTAGATTTCTTAAAATCAAAGCCATGAAATTTTGTATTTTAGATAATAATTTGTATTGGAAAGATACTGGTGGAGTTTTACTAAATTGCTTGTTGAAAGATGAAGTAGATAAAGTGATGCAGGAATTTCATGAAGGAGACTGTGGTGGAAACCTATATTGGAATACCACTGCCAACAAGATCCTAAGAGCTGGTTTCTATTGTCCAATCTTATTTATTGATGTCCAAAAGAAAGTCACCTCATGTCACAAATGCCAGATATTTGAAGGCAAAAGGAAACTAGTGTCTTTACCCTTAAATCCCATATCAGCTTAAACTCCTTTTCAGCAACGGGGTTTGAATTTCATAGGAGAAATTCATCCTTCATCCTCCGCCCAACATAAGTGGATTCTTGCAGCCACCGATTATTTTACCAAATGGATTGAAGCTATACCTACTAGGCAAGCCTATGATAGAGTAATCATTAAATTCCTAGAGAATAATATTCTTTCAAGATTTGGATGTCCTAGGAAAATATTACAGATAATGATGTAACATTCAAATCAAAGAGGATGGTGGAATTTTGCAAAAAATATCAAATAACTTTGGGACATTCTACAACCTATTACCCTCAGGGAAATGGACTAGCAGTGTCTTCTAACAAAAGTCTGGTTAATAAAATAAATGTTGCAAGATAATAAGAAATCATGGCACAATAAGCTAGTAAACACATTATAAGCAGACATAATTACTACTAAGAGATCAATTAGAATGTCTCCATACCAATTGGTTTATGATATGGATGCTATTTTTCCAACTTCATTAGGAATTCCTGTTTTGAAAATGATGCAAGAATTGTAGGTTGAACCAAATGACCTACAAAGAAGAATAAATCAAATAATTCAATTGCAACAACCAAGAGAGGAAGTTCACAATAGGACTCAATTGGTCCAGGAAAGTATTAAGAAGATATATGACAAAAGAACTAAGGACGATGATTTTCGGATTGGCAACCATGTTTTGAAATGGGATTCAAGAAGAGAAGAAAAGGGAAAGCATGGAAAAATTGACAATTTATGGATGGGACCTTACATAATCCATGCTTATAGGGGTAATAACACATTTTTTCTGAAGGACATGGATGGAACAGAGCTACTCGGTGGACCTGCTAATGGTAGGATGTTGAAACATTATGTTTTTTAGGAGTAGAAGCACTTCTCATCTGATTCATTGTAGATACCATTTTCCTTGTACTATTATGTTTGAGGTAGCTCATGTTAGAAAGTTGAAGCCCGTGGACAAGGCCCTAAGCTTTTAGTCATGTTTGACACCATAACTACAAAAAAAATAAAAATCAGATGCAGTAAAACACTGAAGAGGAGGATTCAAGGCTATTAGTCTACCATTCTTGACACCTCACAAGGAGAGTGCCATCCCCAGCTGGAGCCATTGTTAGGGTCCTATGATTCATAGGATCAAATGATGATTGAATGTTTTCTTTCAGTATATCAATATTGTCAATAATATTGGATATTGCAATGATTTCCAAATTATATATATATTTATATATATATTGGAATAGAAAAAAGAAAAAAAGGATGAAAAGAACCCCATAAAAAAGTAGAATTGAAAGTGATGAAAATTCAAATACCACTACCAGATGAATTTTTTCATTTTCTAGAATAAATTGATTGTTGTGTGCAGCTTATTTAAAATGCCAGAACCCTGAGTCATTGTTTAGGTCATACAGTATAATCATGATCAAAGAAGTTTCAATTTCTGCTAATTAGGTTAGAGAATAAATTAGCCAAACTGTGTAATCTTGGCTAAAAAAGTTATGTAGATTATGTGAATAAATTGATGCAACAATTTAATCTGGATCAATCAATTAGTAGGGGTAGGTTGCAGTTAGATTAGATGAGTTTCCCTCTTTAAAAGAAAGAAAAAAAAACAAGGGTTGGTCCCTCTAAATGTACCCTTTGTTAGTTGAAATTACCTTAGTCTAGAGGAAAATGGAGATCAAAGAGGTGAACATTAAAAAAAATTAATATTTCGGGTCATCCTATGCTTGGCCCAAAATATAAGTTTATCCAATGTTTGGAGTTTATATTATAAAGTCAAAAATGACAAGGGTTGTTTTTTCGTATTTGGTTAAACCTGTGCCCCATCCAACCATGGATTATCTCCGACGACTAAATCAATGGCTCCCAGGGCCTTTTGGCGCCCCCCCCACCTTGTCTATCTTTATCGACAGAGGGGGGTTCCGTGTCACTCCCTCGTTCTTTCGCACCCCCCTCACCATATCGCATACCGCTCACACCCCCCAAAAAAACTACCTCACCACCATTCCTTCCCACCAACGGTCCCAACGCCTATTCTACCACTCCCTCCATGACACCTGCCCCCCTATGCTCTAACCATTGAGCATTTATTCTCCCACTTAAATTACCATTAATCTCTCCAATGGTCCCCATGCCTTTAATGGAAACACTCTCAACTAGAAAAACACTAGAGTTTCCTGCATTTTTTTTCCCTTTCCCTGTCTCTGAACTCTGCAGGTGTTAAACTTCCCAATTTACCCATTTGTCAAACGAGATACAAGAAGAGGATTATGTAACGACCCAGCTAAAACAGTGAAATGACCCAGCTAATTTTTTTTTTCACAACAATTACAACCAGCAATTAAACACATTGAGATTTCAATTCAATCAATACACACATCGCTGATGCTCATTTCAGGAACATAACACCACATTTATATACCTTTAATCTAAGGTCAAGTAGTAACGAAATACACATGTACCGTACACCGGAGAGGCGAGACTCCGCTTTCTTTGTTGTCGCTGGTATTTCCTTGTTGCTGACCACTTCTGCGAGTGTATGATGACACACTTGGTCCGAAAACGAGACCCACCGGTTAACCTCCCAGCCTACTCCTTGGGTAATCTTCTTCCCCGCGGACCCCTGAGCTGCAATGGGGTTGTACAATGGCGGAAGAATCTAGCTAGCAGAGGAGAGCAACCTTAGCTCAAGAGTCCCCTCTCTAAAAAGAAATCCTCTACCTCACCAAACTCACTATAGCTTTGTAGTCACTGCCTTGACATCATATCGTCCATCCAACCATGGGGTTCCCAAAAGTCCCTTCTCTCATGGCTTGCCCCTTCTTTTATAGGAGTCCTCATAGGTGACACTTGGCATGTCATGCATAATTATAGTATTTTTCTTTTAATTTAATACTTGATTATTCACCTACCCATGTGTCATTCTCTCAGCAAGGGTCACGCAAAATTATTTACTTAACTTTTTATTTAAAACTAATATTTTCCTTATCTCACAAGATTCCTATTTCTTCTCCTAGTTGTCTCTTTATTCCCCCCTTTTATTCTTTAAATTGTGTTTATTACTTGGAGTCAATTAATGAGTCAAGATTTTATCCCC
>APFE030996344.1:65385-140213 GCA_000404065.3 Pinus taeda | reverse complement strand
CCCTCTCTAAAGTCCTCTACCTCACCAAACTCACTATAGTTCGCAGTCGCTACTCTGACATAGTCTCATCCATCCAACAATAGGGTCCCCCTAGAATGGTCCCTTCTCCCATGGCTTGCCCCTTCTTTTATAAGAGTCCTCATAGGTGACACTTGGAATATCATGCATAATTAATTATTTTTTTATCATTCAACAATTTGATTATTCACCTACCCATGTGTCACTCTCTCATCAAGGGTCTCCAAAATTATTTACTTAAATTTTAATTTAAAACTAATATTTTCTTCACCTCAACCAGATCCTATTTCTTCTCCTAGTTGCCTCTTGATCCCCCTTTTTACTCCTTAACTTGTGTTCATTACTAAAGTCAATTAATGAGTCAAGATTTGATCCCCTATCTACTCCCTAATTTAACTCAAGTTATCTCTTAGATGGATATTCTTGTGTTGGTTGTTGCCACATGGAGGTTCTCTACCTTTCTCTAAAATTTAATTTATTAATCTTATTTTAATTCACCATCATATTCTCTTAATTAGGTTTAACTATTTTAGGATTAATCTTTATCCTTACATTTATGTCCCTCTTTCCCCTTTTTCCTAATTAAACTACATAATATACTTAATATTTTCCAACATGGGGAGGGTAGAGTTTTTAAGATAAAATATTTTATTTCTTCCTATGATCCTCTTAACCCAAGTTTTATTCTTGATTTAATTACCTTGGTTTCTAACATCATTTACCCTTGATGTAAATTTACCTAGTTTTCATTTCTTGATTATATTTATTAATTAATTTATTTTTAATGATTCCAAGGGTGCCAAGTTTGGTCGTGCCCTTCAAGAACTTCCCTTGAAGTTCCAAGGGTGCCACGCCTAACAATTTATTTGTGATGCCAAGGGTGCCAAGTTTGGTCGTGCCCTTCAAGAGCTTCCCTTGAAGTTCCAGCAGTACCACGCATAACAATTTATTTGTGATGCCAAGGGTGCCAAGTTTGGTCGTGCCCTTCAAAAACTTCCCTTGAAGTTCCAAGGGTGCCACGCCAGTTGCCATTCAAGCATTCAGTGGCTACGAGGGGAAAGTATAGGTGCAACAACAAAGACCACTATAATCTCTTATGCTGCCTGCTATAGTGAGACTAATGGTGTCGGGGATCAAGGAATCCGCCTTGATGCACGCCCCCCGGTAAAATCCTTATGAGCGAACCAATTTTGCGACTTGCCCTCATGATATCGTGATCTTCAAGGTGAAGGTGTTTCAACCTTTCTAGCCCAAGTCACGGCGGGAGTTCTAGTGGGTGAGATCAGGGAAACCGTCCCACCCCTCCCATGCAGTTCCATTCGATTGTACAACCCCATCACCCATATGTGAGTCATTCGACCAAGAAACTAATCTGTGCTAGGTGTCGTCAACTCGTCATGTGAGAGTGCCTCTGGTGGTTTCCTGCCATACTCAATAATAATCAGTAACAAGGTTTCTCAGTGTTAGTCATTGTCATAATAGCATTATTACCATCACCTAGTCATTCACATCATTGTTCATTGTGAACCAGAACTAATGCAAGTAGGTAACATAGGGGACACATCCATCATGGCTATCATCATCATAACATCAATGGAAGCATACATATTCATCAAAGCTATCAACATCATAACATCAAATAGATAACAAGCATAACCATTTATTCCACAATCATCATAATATCAATAGAGAACATGCATAATCATTAATTCTATCTTCATCATAATATCAATGGAGATCATACATAAACATCACAACCACTAATATCACAACCAATAATAATAGAGTCATGTGTCCAGATCGTCAACTTGAGGTCCTCAAATAATAAAGTGTGGGCCTTAGGGCTAAATAAATGTTAATCTCATATCACTGTCAGTCAACTAGAGCGGGGCACTACATACACCCCCTCTTAATAATAGAATTTGTCTCGAAGTCCTTGGAATAGGTAAGGAAAATGGTGACACATCTCCTCGGCGTCCTCCCAAGTAGCTAAACTAGGACTATAATTGTTCCATAGGACCTTAACTTGGTCCACTAACCATCATCTAATCTGCAAAGTTCGCTGGTCCAATATGCGAACTGGTTCGTCCATTATTGTTCCCTTGACCGAAACCTGCAAATGACCAAAGGAAATAACATGCGAAGGATATGAAATATAATGACGCAAAACATAAATATAAAACACATCATGCATACGTGCTAAATATGGAGGTAAGGCAAGCCTATATGCCACCAACCCTTTCCTTTCTAAGATTTCAAAAGGTCCCACAAACCGTGGAGACAATTTTTCTCCCATTCCAAATTCTTATAGAGCTTATTTTGGGGCCTTACTCTTAGGAAAATTCTATCTCCCAATTCATAAATTTGGTCTACCCGATGAGCATCAACATAGCTCTTTTGTCGATCTTGCACTTCCTTTAGCCTCTCCCTAATCATAGTCATTTGTTCTTCCATATCTTACACTACTTCTAGTCCTATTAATACTTGGTCCTCTAGTCGGTCCCAACTGAGAGGTGTTCTGCAAGGTCTTTCGTACAAGAACTCAATTGGTGCCATCTTGATGGAAATCTAATAACTTTTATTGTAAGCAAATTCCATGAGGGGTAAGAACTCCTCCCATCTTTTTTGTTGGTTCATCACATACATTCGAAGCATGTCTTCAAGGATTTGATTAGTCCTTTCTGTTTGCCCATCTGTCTCAGGGTGATAAGCAGTGCTGAAGTTCAATTGGGTTACCAAGGCTTCTTGGAAATTGGTCCAAAACTTTCCTTTAAACACTGCTCCCCTATCGAATATGATCTTCCTAGGCACTCCATGTAGTCTCATAATCTCATCAATAAAAACTTTGCCTATTTCTGGTGCCTTATATGTAGCCTTAACTAGTATGAAATGGGTGCTCTTGGTCAACATGTCCACCACTACAAATATGGAATCATGTCTTCTTGAGGTCATTGGTAGTCCCACAATGAAGTCCATTGTTATAACTTCCCATTTAGATTTTGGTATCTCATGGGGTTGCAATAATCCTGCTGGATGTCTGTGTTCAACTGTTACATCATTGACACTCTAAGTATCTTGCTACCAAGTTTACGATGTCTTTCTTCATCCCTTCCCAACAGAAGAGTGGATTGAGGTCTGCACTCATCTTCTTAACACCAGGGTGTGACATGTATACTGCGTGATGTGCTTCATTCAAGACTAACTGGCGTATATCTTCATTCGGTGGTACATATATCCTTCCCTGAAATCGTAGTAGCCCATCGTTATCCAGGGAGTATTCTTCATATTTTGGAACCCTCATTTCATCCCCCCTGAAACTTTTGCTAACCTCCTGATACCAGGGTCTTTAAATTGTAAATCAAGCAATTTCTCCCTCAATTTGTCTTTAAGGGAATCACTGAAAATATCCAAGGCCTTCTACTTAAAGCATCAACCACCCTATTTACCATTCCTTTTATGTAAGTGATATCAAAATCATATTCACTAATTAGCTCAAACCATCGTCTTTGTCTTGCATTTAAGTGGTCTTGAGTGAATATGTGTTGTACCCCACAATGTTCAGTCCTAAGATCAAACTTCCTTCCTTCAAGGTAGGGTCTCCAAATCTTTAGTGCATAAACAATTGCTGCCATTTTTAGATCATGGGTTGCGTAGTTTTCTTCGTGGGTTTTAAGTTTCCTTGATGCATAATCTATTACTCTTCCTTCTTGCACCAACACACAACCCAACCCTTCCTTGGAGGCATTAATGCAAACCAAAATTTTTTTGTTCCATATCTGGCACCTTCAAAATTGGTGCTATCGTTAATAACACCTTTAACCTTTGGAATGCCTCTTCACATTTTTATTTTATTTTTTATTTTTTATATTTATTTTATTTTATTTATTTATTTTTTTCAGTCCAAATGAATTTCTTTTTCTTTCTTTGGAGCTCTATAATGGGGCTTGCTATCTTTGAAAACCCTTTGACAACTCTACGATATTAGCTTAAAATGGTCAATTAGATATTAGACTTAGGCATAGTTATTTTATCTTTTATAGTTTATTTCACTTTACTGTATTTCTTAAACTATCCCACATTCATAAAGTGGATTGACTTGACTTGTTTATAATCTTATAAAGGAAAGCTTTCATTATGATACATATTATACCAAACTATTTCAAGTTGTCTTGGTCTTTTTGGTTGTCATGCAAGATTTTTCATGGGAAAAATAAATTAACCACCATTACTACTTTCATTTGGACTTCACCTTTATACTAAATATGTTATCTTCACTTGAGCATTCAAACACCTATGATATACTCTAAGAAAATTATTGACCTCCTTAGGCCAACTCTTCCAATTTATTTTCTTCCTTTGGGTAAAATTCTCTGCCTCTTTCTCTTCATTTATTAAAAAAGACTACTTTTTGAAATTTATAACCTCCATCTAACATCCCCCTCTTGTGGAAAAGGTGATTCCTCTACCTTTATTAGCTAACACCTATTTGCACACCTTAACTTTTATGTCCATTCCTTTGCATAATAATTTTCCAATCTTTAAAATTAAAAGATATATTTTCTCTATTGAATTATTCATATGCAATTTTTGTTCATCTTAAATATCAATTTCAAATTATTTACATATCAAAAATTTGCTCATCCTTGTCTTCATGAACAGCTCGAATGGACAATTTATCTTTTGAGTTTGGTAATAAGCTTACACTGCATTTGGATCTCCTTGTGGTCATTTCTAACTCTCTTTTACATATACTTTAACAAACTACATGTATTTTAAACAAATTTCACCTTTAAGGGCCTTTTAATTTCTCATAGTAAAAGGCATTTCCATTTTAATAATACAATCAAATGGATTCTCAAATCTCTATCTTCTGTTGTAGCTAAAAATCCCTATATTAAAGTGTCTTTTAGAAGAAAAAGGGTTGAGAGTACATTAAGGTATTAAATCTTCTTCCACTGTTCCCTCATTTTGTTTTAGGTCACATATTACTAATTATGTTTATTTTCCTTTGATTTCGAAGTCTTCAATTCTCCTCAATGTCTTGGTCTCAATGCAAATGCTATACCAAATGGCACATTTACTGGCTAGCAAATTCTAATAACAAAACAATCCAATGGTACACAAGGTAGAGAATTTACAATAAAAGACCACATACAAAAACCTTAATATCTACTCAATAAATTAATGACCATAATTTCTATCTATTTGTATCAAATTAAATTGCTATTTGAAAAACCTTCCCCACAACCTTTTTCTAAATTGCTCTCTCTCACCCGTTCCCTTCTCATTTTATTTTCTTAATTCTTCCTCTCCCTTTTTCTTTTTCTCTATTCTATCCTTTAATAATAATGTGAAATTGGTTATGTTTCATTTTTTAATAATAAACAGACACACATGGAGAGGCTTTCTGTCTTATGACTTGTGTTAACACGCTGAACAACGAAGAAATGATTCTTAGTTGGATCTGTAATTGAAGACATGGACATGCCCCTCGTTCAATTCCAACTAAAGTTTCATTAATGCGTAGATACAAAGATTATGGAGGGTAGTAGAAACCAAAATGAACTTTCAAACCCTTGATGGTGGCTATAACAAAAATAAATAAATATGAGATATATAAAATTCTCATTGTAATGGCCCTGGCGATGGCTATAATGCAGCCATTTCCATTCGCTTCGCTTGATTTTTGATCAGAAGATGCAAGCAAGAGCAAAGCGAGGCTATTGCCATCACTTCAGCTTCAAGGAGGAGCCACTAACCAAAACAGTTGCCTTGTGACCAGAGGAGCCGTTGGTTCTAACGACATTTTCGAGATTGTGAAAAACTATGTAATCAGGGAGAGGCTCTGTGATTTTAAGGTAAATCAATCCATGCCCATGTGAATAAAAATGAAATTGTGCCAATCAGATTTCTGATCAACATCCTTATGA
Organism: Pinus taeda; assembly: GCA_000404065.3. Classification (NCBI taxonomy): domain Eukaryota; kingdom Viridiplantae; phylum Streptophyta; class Pinopsida; order Pinales; family Pinaceae; genus Pinus; species Pinus taeda. The sequence goes on along the minus strand of APFE030996344.1, from coordinate 134,265 downwards.
ACATGTATGCGAAGTTGGGGAGCTTGGTAGACGCATATAAATTGTTCAATGAAATGCTTCATCAAGATGTCTATTCTAGAAATATGCTAATCACATCATATTCTCCCCACGGGCCTGCAGAAGAAGTGTTGAAACTCTTTCACCAGATGCAGAGATCGATTTTCCGGCTTGACCGCTTTACTTATGCCAGCGTTCTCTCAGTTTGTGCCAACCTGGGAGCTCTAGAACAGGGCATCAAGATTCACCAAGAAATAGTTAGAAGCTAGTGCCAGATTAATGGTTTTGTAGAGAGTGGCCTAGTGGATTTGTATGCAAAGTGTGGGAGAATAGACAAGGCTCGAGAATCGTTTGACAGAATGTCTAATGAGATAGTCTTGTGGAATATCATGATAGCTGCATATGGAAAGAAGGGACTTGTTGATAAATCTTTCAATCTTTTCCAGGAAATTTCCAAGAGAGATTTGGTTTCATGGAATGCTATAATTACAGGCTATGTGTAGAATGGGTGTGTAGACGAAGCCCAAAAGAATTTTCAAAAAATACCAAAACCAAATGTTGTTTCCTGGACTGCCATGATCTCAAGATACGCACAAAATGGGAACAATGAAGAAGCCTTGAAGACTTTTCAAGAAATGCAGCATGCAGGTGTGAAATCGGACATGCAGGCATTTGCCGTGTTCTCACTGCTTGAGCCAACATGGCTGCTCTGCAACAAGGGATGGAAATCCACAAAGAGATATGCAAAAGTGGGTTTGAATCCAATGCTTTTATAGGAAATGTTTTCATAGATATTTAACAACTACCGAACACACAATAATACAATTCAGGCATAAATAACAACCCCAAAATATCACATAATACAGTAGTCCGGGCGAGAAACAACCAGATGCTTAGTTCATACAAATAATCAATGAGGTGTGATAGATGACGTGTGACATATCCACTTTGCCGTATGAGGATATGCAAGAGTTGGTGTAATTAAATAATGATGTGGATACTTTGTTGAGTCAAGTTTTAGCTTCATGTTGTAAAAATACACTGACCCGATCTGATGTTCTGGTGAAAGATAGATCCATATATCCTTATGAAGATATGGATACTTACTGGTCTCCATTTTTAGTTAAGAATTAGCATTCACATATTCTTTGTGGATCATCTTCACCTAACAGTAGATGAAGCATTACCATTGTTATCTTTTTACTAGATATATTTATGATACGATGGTAAGATTAATTGTTTATCTGTCATATAATTATGTTTATCACAATGATTTTGATCTGGTCAATGTCGTCTTCTGGTTATCTCTGTATTTGTTTTGAAATTATTTTGCAATCCCTTTTGTTAATTCAATTCTCTTCATCTCGTAATCTACTTCAATTTATTTTAGGAGTAGTTAAAGTTTTTGCACGTAGTCGATTTTCATTCTAATATTTGTGGATATTTAACGTTATTAATTGTTGTATATTCATCGAAAGCTCTTTTTACAACACAAAGCACTGTTTGGTTTGCGTACAACATTATTCCATGATACCATCAAATGTATAAATTCTTAGATACGCAGTGTATAGTATAATCAACAATAAGTCCTATCGTTGCTAGCTTAGATACTAACAGTGGATGCAGCGTATTGTCTGGCTGGTAACACACAAATATCTACTAATCATTTCTCCATGACATTTAATTTATTTAGAACTTACTTACAAATGAACAGGTGAAGTCCTTCACATATAAATCTCATACTCTAGTGCCAACCAAAAGAAAACAACAGGAAATCATTACCTATAGGTCTCAAGGGTTCAACTTAGCTCTGATACCAAGTGTAGGGACCAACCCTATATATATATATATATATTTTTTAATCACAATAAAATACAACCAGAGAGAAAAATGTTGTGAATTCAAATTTATTCAACACTATCTAACACATCCCTGAATTTCATTTCATTGAACATATCATAAAATTTACATATATTTAACTAAAGCTATAAAGAAATCATACAAAAGAATATTGTAACACATATGTACCATTCACCAGAAGACGAGATTCCACTTGTTTTGCTGTTACTTGTATTCCCTTGTTGTCGGTCACCTCTGAGTGTGAATGACGATGTACTTGATCCGAATGCAATGACCCACCAGTTAACCTCCCAACCTACTCCTTGGGTACTCTTCTTCCCCGAGCTGCAATGGGATTATACAATGGATGAATGTAATAGATGGTAGAGGAGAGCACTCCTTAGCTCAAGAGTCTCCTCTCTAAAGTCCTCTACCTCACCAAACTCACTATAGTTCACAGTCACTACTCTGACATAGTCTCATCCATCCAACAATAGGGTCCCCCCAAAAAGGTCCCTTCTCCCATGGCTTGCCCCTTTTTTTATAGGAGTTCTCATAGGTGACACTTGGCATGTCATGCATAATTAATTTTTTTTTTTATAATTCAACAGTTTGATTATTCACCCACCCATCTGTCACTCTCTCATCAAGGGTCTCCAAAATTATTTACTTAAATTTTAATTTAAAACTAATATTTTCCTCACCTCAACAAGATTCCTATTTCTTCTCCTAGTTGCCTCTTGATCCCCCTTTTTACTCCTTAATTTGTGTTCATTACTAAAGGCAATTAATAAGTCAAGATTTGATGATCCCCTATCTACTCCCTAATTTAACTCAAGTTATCCCTTAGATGGATATTCTTATGTTGGTTGTTGCCACATGGAGGTTCTCTACCTTTCTCTAAAACTTAATTTATTAATCTTATTTTAATTCACCATCCTCTTCTCTTAATTAGGTTTAACTATTTTAGAATTAATCTTTATGCTTACATTTATGTCCCTCTTTCCCCTTCTTCCTAATTAAACTACATAATCTACTTAATATTTTCCAACATGGGGAGAGTAGAGTTTTTAAGATAAAATATTTTATTTCTTCTTATTCCTCTTAACCCAAGTTTTATTCTTGATTTAATTACCTCGGTTTCTAACATCGTTTACCCTTGATGTAAATTTACCTAGTTTTCATTTCTTGATTATATTTATTAATTAATTTATTTTTAATGATTCCAAGGGTGCCAAGTTTGGTCGTGCCCTTCAAGAACTTCCCTTGAATTTCCAAGGGTGCCACGCCTAACAATTTATTTGTGATGCCAAGGGTGCCAAGTTTGGTTGTGCCCTTCAAGAACTTCCCTTGAAGTTCCAAGGGTGCCACGCCAGTTTCCCTTCAAGCATTCAATGGCTACGAGGGGAAAGTATAGGTGCAACAATAGAGCCGACTATAATCTCTTATGTTGCCTGCTATAGTGAGAATAATGGTGTCAGGGATCAAGGAATCCACCTTGATGCACGCCCCCTGGTAAAATCCTCATGAGCGAACCAGTTTTGGGACCTGCCCTCATGACATCGTGATCTTCAAGGCGAAGGTGTTTCAACCTTTCTAGCCCAAGTCACGGAGTGAGTGCTAGTGGGTGAGATCAGGGACATTGTCCCAACCCTCCCATGCAGTTCCATCCGATTGTACAACCTCATCACCCATATGTGAGTCATTTGGCCAAGCAACTAATCTGTGCCAGGTGTCGTCAACTCGTCATGTGTGAGTGCCTCTGGTGGTGGTTTCCTGCCATACTCAATAATAATCAGTAACAAGGTTTCTCAGTGTTAGTCATTGTCATAATAACATTATTACCATCACCTGGTCATTCACATCATTGTTCACTGAGAATCAAAACTAATGCAAGTAGGTAACATAGGGGACACATCCATCATGGCTATCATCATCATGACATCAATGGAAGCATAAATATTCATCAAAACTATCAACATCATAACAACAAATAGATAACAAACATAACCATTTATGCCACAATCATCATAATATCAATAGAGAACATGTATAACCATTAATGCTATCTTCATCATAATATCAATGGATATCATACATAAACATCACGACCACTAATATCACAACCAATAATAATAGAGTCATGTGTCCAGATCCTCAACCTGAGGTCCTCAAATAATAAAGTGTGGGCCTTAGGGCTAAATAAATGTTAATCTCATATCACTGTCAGTCAACTAGATCGAGTCACTACAAGAACCTTCACCGGTTTACTATCCTACATATTAAATATCTGCAATATTGTCTCGACATACTTCCTTTGGTTTAACCAGAGCTTCCTCTTTGCCCGATCTCTTTTAATTTCCATGCCCAAAATATAGTTTACAGCACCAAGATCTTTCATGTTGAATTTGGAGGACAATTGGGTCTTTAAATCCTAGATAATTTCTTTGTCATTTCCAACCAGCAACATATCATCCACATACAAGACCAACTAAATAACATGGTCACCAATTAATTTAAAATACACACACTGATCTGCTTTGCTTCTGGTGAAGCCAAGTCCCCATATAAATGTATCAATCCTTGGTGACTGTTTTAACCCATACATAGACTTCTTTAACTTGCATACCATTTCTTTCTTACCCTTCACCGCAAAGCCTTTTGTTGCTTCATGTAGATTTCCTCTTCCAGATCCCCATGAATAAATTTTGTCTTCACATCCATCTGTTCTACCACAAAATCAAAAGTAGCAGCAATAGATAAAATTAATCTAATAGAAGTTACCTTGGCAATAGGAGAAAAAATATCACCAAAATCAATTCCCAGCACCTCGGAATAACATTTTGCTACCAACTGAGCTTTGTATTTCTCCACCTTTCCTTCTGCATTTGTCTTCTTCTTGAACACCCATTTGCTGCCAATGGGTTTCTTTCCAACCGGAAACTCCACCAGATCCCAAGCCTCATTTTCATGCAAAGATGCCATTTCATCAACCATGGCGTCTTTCCAGAGTTTTCCATCCTCTGAATCTACTGCTTCCTTCATAGTTCTGGGATCATCATCAGTAATAGATAAAGAAAAATTTCAACAGAAAGAAGATGGACTATACCTTTCTAGTTGCCTTCATTCTCGAACTGATCTTCTCACACCCGGAGTTTGTGGCTCTTCATCTTCTGATTCCTCCTCTGTTGTAGAGTCTGATTCTTCCTCCTTTAGCTCAAACTCTATCTTCTCAGGTTCCTTTGGTTGGACTTCATGTTTAATAACATCTTTCACCTCTCTGAACACCGCATCTCAGCTGTACACAACCTTCCTTGTTACTGGGTTCCAAAGCTTATAACCCTTTAAAACATCCTTATACCCAATAAAGACGCACTTTCCAGATTTACTATCCAACTTTGTTCGTTTCTCCTTTGGAACATGTACATATGCATCACATATAAATACCCTCAGATGTGAAAGAGAGGGTTTCTTACCAGTCCATACATCTTGTGGAGTCTTATCCTCCAACGCTGATGAAGGTGATCTATTGACCAGATAACATGCTATCTCCACCACCTCTGCCCAGAATTCCTGTCCTAACCCGACACCACTAAGCATGCTTCTTGCCCTTTCTATCAACGTCTTGTTTATTCTTTCTACAACTGCATTTTGCTGAAGTGTATATGGAGTAGTCTTCTGCCGTACTATACCACACTTCTTACAGAATTCTTCAAATTCCTTTTTGCAAAACTCTCCACCATTATCTATTCTCAGCACCTTTATCTTCTTCTCTATTTGGTTTTCCACCAGAGCCTTAAATTCTTTAAACCTGTCAAAGACTTCAGATTTCTTCTTAAGGAAATATATCCATGTATTCTTTGAGAAGTCATCTATAAATGATACATAATACACAGACTTACCCAGTGCTGGAACCTTCACAGGTCCAAACACATCACTATGCATAAGCTCTAATATCTGTTTCGCCCTCTTACCACCAGAGGGGAAACTCACCCGATTTTGCTTCCCATATATGCAATTTCACAAATATCAAAATCCAGAGAGCTATTACTCATACCTTCTACCATACCTTTCCCATGAAGTATTCGAAGGCCCTTCTCTCCAATATGTCCAAGCCTTTGATGCCACAACATGGTCTTATCTCCGGAGACCACTAGATTTTCTGCTCCACTTTCAGGAACCACGGAACTATTGCACCTATCAACAACAGTGCTACCTTGCAACTTGTACAAAGTTCCAATTCGAACTCCCCTCATAAATACCAGTGCCCCCAAACCATCTTGTAGGTATCCTTCTCGAACACTATTTTTACACCTGCATCATCCAACTTGCTTACAGAAATCAGATTTCTGGCTAATGGAGGAATATGCAGAACACCCAGAAGTGTTCTAACCCTTCCACGTTGCAACTTTAACTTTACTTTTCTGCGACCAACGATTATAGCCTTCTTGTCATCCCCCAAGAAGACATCACAACCATCATATTTCTCATACTCGTAGAACCACTCTCTATGGGGAGTGAAGTGAAAGGATGCACCTGAGTCAATCAACCATGCCTCATGATCTACATGTGTACTTGAAGAAGCCAAGTACACATCCCCACCTTCATCTGAGGTGGTTTTCGCCTCTGTAGAAGTAACATCATCAGATCCCTTTCCTTTATCAAGAGCTTTATATTTACAGTCCCTTTTGTAGTGCCCTTCGTTTTCGCATTTCTAGCACACCACCTTTACAGGTTTTCCTGGAGATTTAGATCTACCTCTAGATTTAGATCTCCCACTCGATGATTTATTTTTGTTTCTGTTCTGGGACTGCCCTTGTACAGACAAGGCATCACCATTTTGGCTCTCCATATTTTTCCGTCTCATCTCCTCCGTCAGCAAAGACGTGACTATTTCATCAAACTACAAGGCAGTTGCATTGCTACCTATTGCAATAACCAGATTATCCCACGAATTTGGTAGAGAACACAACAAATTGATGCACTTATCTTCATCTGAAATTTTAATATCAACAGATGCTAACTAACTTAACACAGTATTAAATGCGTTCAGATGCTCTGTCACCGAGTCTCCATCTTTCATCCTCAGGTTATATAGATTTTTCCAGAGGAATAGTTTATTCACTAGAGACTTAGATTGGTACAAAGTCCCTAACTTGTCCCACAAAGCCTTCGCCATAGCTTCGCCTGATACATTCAACAATACTGAATCTGAGACACACAATTGTATTGTGCTCTTTGCCTTCCGATCCAACTTCTTCCATTCTTCATCGGACACTCCCGTTGGTTTAGTACCCAAATCTACCGTGATCCATTGATCTTTATCCACCAACAAATTCTCCATCTTGAGTTTCCATAACTCAAAACTCTGACCATTAAATTTCTCGATCTCTATCTTTCCACTGCTCGCCATCTTTTGTCACCACCAGAATCTATCTCATAGATCTCCCACTGAACAGGGTCTACCACAGGCTTGGGTGAAACCCCTTAGCAACAAAGGTGTCCCCTTGAAGCCAAAATAGCTCTGATACCAAATGTAGGTTTTAACCCTGTACAGAAATTACCTGCATACGAATTATAAAACACAGAAAATCAACAATGTGAGAGCATAACACATAAAACACATATACACAAAGATTTTCCCTTGGATCCCAAAACCAGGACTACCAAATTTATTTTTCATTATGTTCCTTTCAATGTTATAATACATATTTATACATGCCGAAGCATCCAATACCATGGACCGAAAACCATCACGTCCAAAACCATGGACCGAAAACCATCGCATCCAAAACCATGTGCAAAAATCATGCACAAAACCATAGGTAGGTCCGCCCAACCTAACATAGGGTCCAAAACCAAAATTTTCTAGGGCGCTGCCCTGGACCCCATAGAGTGGGGTTACCTGCACCCCTCAAACCCCCTTTGGCCCGCCCGCTACGCAATCGCCACAAAAAAGGATGGGTATCACCCCCATCTAACCCCCCGCTTAATTACGTGGGCTAGTCGTGGAAAGAATATAACACAACCCAACAGGCAGAGGAGAAACTTCTGTAGTGGAACACTTCACATACTCTTGTTCCTTAGGAAAAGATAAAGAAAATACCAAGAGAAGAGGATTCACCTTCAGTCATTGAGGTCTTAGCCAAGGAGTTCAATATTTACACCAAGAAAGCCAAGAAGAATCCTACAACATGGTTTGTAGAACAAGAAGAAGAACAAGGACCAACTACAATAGTTATGAGAGGTCTATTGTTTCAGACACATTCATAGGATATTTCTACAGGGTCTCAAATTCATGATTTTCACATGACAATCTAGAATCAGAAATTGTCCAGAAGCAAAAATAATTAAATATTTTTGAGAAGTACAAAGAGATCAAGCAAAGAAATGAAGCCCTCAAGCACAACACCTACACATAGTTTTGGAAGAAAACTTCCACCACTCAGCATAGGATCATGTCAGCATTTGACACAGAAAAAGGGAGAATGCAGATGGAATTCTTACAAGCACAGGCCCCCCATCCACAATCAACAACAGATTACAAGCAAAGAACATATGAGTTTGAGGCAAAGGATATCCATCCTTTCGATTAGATGGACATGAATAGGCAAACTAGAGATATGGTTTACTCCACATTCAAACATACTACAATAACTGCTTCCAAATTGCAGGTATCTTTAAATAACATTCAATCATAGCTAAAGCTTGAGAATATTTCTTCTTTGGCTAAGGATAATAGAATAAAATCCTTAGAAGATCTAGTTATTAAAGAAAGGTATGATCCTAGCAACATAAAGGCAGTGGAATAAATCATAAAAAATAAAATTGTTGACATTAATTCTCTTAGAAAATAATTAAAACTTCCAGCTACTGAAGATCCTCAAGATAAGGAGATGGGAGAATTGGAAAGTTAGAAGGAAAATATGCTCATGCTCATCATGGAGCAGAATGATCAAATAAAGAAAATGGAAGTAGAAATGGACAAATTCATCAAGGATAAAAAGAAAAATTCTCAGCTCGCTTTTGTACCTCTTGCTGCAATGCCTCTTGCATCAATACTTCAAATAGACATTTCTACATCAGCTACAACATAAGGAGCACCAACCTCTACAACACCCTCTACTTCAACTACAGATGATTCTATCAAACTAGCCCAATCCATGGAAAATATGTCAATACAAGGAGAAGAAATCAAAAATATGCGAGAGGATGTAAAGGTCCTACAGGAACAGAACACCAGGTATGAAAATTATCTCCTAACAGAGCTGCAGAAATCCCAAAGGCTTACCCAAAGAATGCAACAAATGGAGAAGGAAATTTCCATAGGTAATACACTAGCGTAGGTTAAGGAGAACATCTGGAAAAGGATAAATGAAGCCATGATAGAAATCTAGCCATCTGTATAGAACATATTGGAGTAAAAGGAATTAATTGAGAAATTTAGTGAATCTATTGAACAGATCAAAGAGCAACTGGGTGATAAACCGAGTGATGCTACAAAGCTCATTAAGTTCCTCAATTCCAAAAACAAGCAGGAGCTAAAAGAACTAGAGATCGAGAACATGACTGAGACAATACTAGAGGTAAGAAAGGTGCTAACCAAAAGAAACTTAGTTAGATAGTTGGAAGAAAAATGTCAAGTTCTGGACATAGGTGTACAAATATTCTTTAGCAATTGTAACTCCTCTACAAAAAGGGACTTCCCAGTTTACTAGTGATAAATGAAAAGCACAGTACATGGCCAGATTATAGCTAGAAATTGATGATCATCACTAAAGATAATACTAGGTTTGCAGGAAGGGAAGGCAACATAACAAGGAAAGCATGTTTAGAAGCACTAGCATATGATTTAGACATCAAGTATGAAATTAAGCACATCTTTATTCCTAAGCCCACTTTTTCCAAATCTACTGAAGTGGACGAGGTCTACAAAAGTTACTCAAGATGACTATCCCTAGTGAACAACATTGGGATAAATTGTGCGAGATACTGGAGTGAGAAGATGATTTTTTTTCCAACATAGGCCCAACAGTGCAACAAAAATTTGAGGGCCAGATATTCAACAGTTCCACAAAGCTAGGGTCACTAATCTAAGCAGTTTTAATTTTCCTATATTTTGTAACAAATAGATAAAATTGGTTTTAGAAATCCCTAAAATACATCCTGATCAGGTTTGACAAGATATTTTGTAAATAAAGTTATAGACACTTCTCTTTTTGAAGTATTAAGGGTTTATTTTTGCATTCCAGAAAGATATTGTACTTTTTCATTTGATGGGATGATCAATAATAAAAAGGACATTCTTCACAGGATTCATGTGTTGGACTATTTGGTGAAGTGCTTATCCCATTGTCTATGTGTTTATTTCTTTGTTTCCATACTTATGTGTTCCTAAATTTGAATTACTTTACATAAAGTTGATGAACATAATTTGTTGAAAGATACACTTTGATTCTAGCTATGGATAATTTAAATGTTTTCCTCTAATATTAAGTTAAATAATTTCTTAATTTCTCTTTTGCTTAATTGAACTTTTTTCTCTTCTTCCATTACATTTCATTTAAATCTAAAAGACCGAGTTAGTTCAGCTACCTTGACCTGTGAAAATCCTTTGAAAATATGAGATAGATCCACGTTAAGTTTGTAGACTCCATAGCCCAATGGAAGTTTCAGGCATTTAATCAACCAAACCAATTTTAAAATCAAGCTTTGAACTCTCATAACTAGCCTAAAATTACAGATACAACAAAGTTACATTTGATAGAGAGATCCCTCTATGAGTTTAGGAAGGCTAGATCCTAAACTCCAAAGTGGTTTTGTGGTTACCTCTGTGGCTTCTTTCACAACCTCAGAAATTACAGAGTGATAACACTTTCCACATAGCGATTCATCATTTGACTGCTCAGAAAATTTAGGATTCCTTGTATAATTCGATGTCATTATAGATGTCTTGAAATTCAGAGGTATGGTGATACAATAAGATTGGATATTATAGAGAAATGTTGTCACATAAATTTTGCATTGAGCATATGAACAATGCCTCATATTTGCATTAACTATAGAGCATCAGACCTTCGCAAAGTACATATGATTAGTTCCAAAATTTTTCTTTGATTCCTCAAAGAAAATATCTTCAGATATTTGTCCTTTTATATTTCTGTCGTCATTCTTCTTGTGGTCTTTGTAGATTACAGAGATGAATAACTTGAATTAGTTTAGTCCTCATAGATTTAATCTTATTTAAGAGTATTCCTTGACTTCAACATTTTGTGATCTTGACTTCTCTGCATATTAGACTTTTGCTATGATTTCTTCTAGATTTAGCCCTACATAGGGTTTCCTTAGCAATGTCCATGTCTTCACCATAGCTCTGAAACCATGTTGAGAAACCAAGTGTAGAGTAAATTAGACTTGATTTCTCTTCTTGATAATTACTTGTGAATGCTATTTGCTTTATTATTACTTGTTATGTTCTCTTCATCAAGAAATTATACAAATGTTCGAAATATAAAGATCATAAAGAGACAAGAGACACCAGAATTTAGGCTCCAATCTAGGGAAAAACCCCTCAAGGGGGAAAACCAAAGAATCATTCTCTTAAAGAATCAGATCAAAATGAGATATCCAAAACCAAGAACAAGACCAAATATGCTACCAAAATTTCATGTCCAACCCTCCTCGAAATCACCTCCAAGAGTCAAAGTCAACACAGGTCAAACTTAGTATTCTAGTCAACTTCTTGAATTTTTTGCCCCTGAAATTTTGGGCCTGCAATAGCACAAAAAAATTCATTTTGTTCAAATGTGGGAGTTGTGGAAGGTCTAAAAATTCGTTCAAGCAAGAATATTTATCTCTCCTTTGACTTCTGTTCTTTCTCCTTTGAATTCTTTTCCTTCATATAGTTCATATTTACTTCTTGTTGTGTCAATAGATGATCTTCCAAACGAGTCAAGATGTCTTAAATATATATTTGTGAAGAATGTCAAATGGGTGCCACTTGGAGGCCCAAGCCAACTTGACATTTTGTGGAGTTATTGACTTAACATAAAATTCAAAATTCTTTTCTTACAAATGTCCAAATGGGACATGACTCAAGTACATTTTCTTTTGACTCCTAATAATTTCTTTTTGACTCCTTTTGACTCTATAAGCATGATGAACATGCTTTGACAAAAAATAATAATAATGAAAAAACACAACAATGATAAATTTATATTACATTATGAAAGTCGAAACTAGTTACATATTCAACAACATTGACCATACAAATTCAAGCCTCTTTTTGGGCACTTTGACCACAACTAATTGCATGACCAAGCTAGCCTCAAACCGAATTTCAGCCCCTTTGACCTGTGTTGAATTCTTTGCTACTTGAAGGATTTGACCAACATTGACTGAGTATTTATGGGCTGTTTGACTGAGCTGATTTACTGCTACAGAAGACTAAAGTTCAGTCTATTTGACCAGGTTTGACTAGTGCTTTAATTTTGGTCTAGGTTGATCAAGTTTGAATTGTAAATATCAAATTGTAGTTTTTTTGAACTGAAAAATTTATACTAGAAATGATTGCTAGGTTTTCTCACAAGTTTGCGTTTCCCAAGGAAAATTTTGGTGTCTACTATGCATGGCTATTCTATTGTGATATTTACTATTTATGTTGCATTTCATTAGGGGATTTTTGAGGTCTAAAATGGGCCTCCTAAGGAAATTATAAAATAATAGTGGAAATAATAAAATAAGATTAGATGACATCATTAAATTTTAGAGGGAAAAAAGAAAAACTATTTTTTCAACTCGTATTTTCAACTTATCTCCCTATGGGTTTACTCAAATTTTGAGCGGAAAGACTCGTTGAATGCATAATTTGATTCCTCATCCAAGGAATACCCATGTTGCATACTTTTGATAAACCCTGCTACACAAAAACTGAAAAATACATGAAAAACGTGATTGCAATTACGTTTTTTCATGTATTTCTCATTTTTCGTATAGCAAGGTCCATCGAAAGTATGCAACATGGGTACTCTTTGGATAAGGAATTAAATTTTGCATCCAACAAGTACTTCGCTCAAAATTTGAGTAAAACCTTAGGGAGATAAGTTGAAAATACAAGTTGAAGAAGTAGTTTTATTAATTTTTAATCTTTTTACTTTTTTACTCCAAAAATGGTGAATCATCCCCCATGGTTAACATCATCATCTTGAATCCTATTGGTTCTTATAAAGTTTATTTTTGTTGTACATTTTTCTTAAGAGACCCATTTTAGACCTCAAAAGTCCCCTAATGATAGTTGAATTTTCTGAGTGTAATTTCTTAATGATGTTTTGGGTTGTGCTAAAGTAATATGATGTATCATTGGAAGTAATTATTAGTGGCATAAAATTATGCTTGCTTAATTAACACTAGAAAAATCAACACATAATACTTGATATAAATTGTCGGACAATTAAACTTATCAAACATCGACGTTTCTAGTGATTGACCTTATAATTTTTTTTGTGTAGTTTTTCATTATTTGATGTGGAAATTTGCTAATTTGACATGATTGCATGTAGGGTGGAGATTACAATGCCTTTTGTTGACTTTGTGTAGCATCCAGAGGTATTCCCGTACAACCTTAGATGAATTTTTGTTTTATTGAGACAAGTCAGCCTAAAAATAAATCAAGTCATCTTTCCAGTGAAGGGACACATCCCTTGGGTTTTCACGCCTCCTTTGACATGTGTAAATAGATGATATGACATCTCTTTTGATCACCAAGAAAGAGCAAGTCTGAGCTCTTCATCATTTTATCTCTCTTGGACAGTCACACATGTGAAGAAGGAATACGAATTTGAGTGGGGTGCATTGAATAAAGTTAACCGAAATGCAAACCGAGTTGACCATGCTATTGAATGAGTGTTTGACTAATTTTTGTTAAGAAATCAATGCAAGTAGATTAGGGTTTGATTCCTCTTTCTTGATAATTACTTGTGAGTTATGTTGGCTTCTTTTACTTCTTTATTATTTTATCTTTCATTAAGGCATTACCATATTATGTTTGTATGAAGATCACAAAAACAAAAAACACAAGATCTAGGCACTATGCCAGGGAAAAAACCCCCTTGAGGGGAAAACCTGGTCAAAAGGTTTCTTCCTTCAATAGTTTTCTTTGAGACTCTTAAACCTAGACATAGACCAAACCTTCCCTCCACACCAAGTCATCTTTTCTAGATCTTCTACCTCTTTGCAACAACACTTCCACCCCAACAACTTCGACTATGTAGCAACTTACAGCATCAGGAAACAACTGGAAGCAACAACACTTGGAAGACATCGATCTCCCAAACTAGGGCATGAAAGAGAGAGAGAGTAGCACCAAAAATTCGATTTATTCCTTCACTTTAACCTTGACCAAACTTGTACTCCTTTTGGCTTCCTTAATCCACTTCGCACTTTTTCTGGCTTCTAAAGAGATATCGAACTAGCATGAGATGTGATGCACCAAATGAATTCGACATCCTTCTTTTTATAGGCTCTAGGTGAGATCAAATATGTGTCCTTTAGGTTAACTTGATCTCCATTAGGCCAACTTGGTGTGGAGGTTACATTAATCGTATTTTACTCAATAATAAACCTTTTTACATGATTCCAAAGTCCAAAAGGGTCTCTTTAATTGTACAATGACTCTATTGACTCATATTAATCCTAGGAGTCCACAATGGGGACTTTGACTAATATAATAATGACCCAAGCATGAAACCCACACTTTAATAAATCATTGTAACAATAATCAAAATTCTTTTGACAAATACATTTATGAAGACCAAACCTAATTATATTCTTCAACACTCCCTATTAACTAGGGAGGTGTTATCACCGAAAAATGATCACCTAGCCATTTTTAACTAGTTGGATCGAAATACACACTGTAGGATTAATTTTACCATAGTAAAATCACTTTCAATGTGGAAAGTAATTGAGTAAACCACTTTTATTAAATTATTTTTGGATTTAAATAAAAAAACCCATGAGAATAATTAGATAAATCATTATTTATTTAATTTTCTCTAGGAATAATTATTAAATCATTATTTAAATAATTATTCATTGTCACATTTGACTAAATCCTCTAGGAATAATTAAATAAATCATTATTTATTTAATATTCCTTATTTCTAATATTGGAATAATTGTTAAATAATAATTTAATAATTATTTCAATTTCAGACCATTCTTAATCCTCATGAAATGACTAATAAATCATTTTATTTGTTAATTATTTCCAAATAAAGACATTTAACCATTTTAAATATCTTTTCCCTCTCCAATAAATATAATAAAGTATTCCAAATGGTTAGATCTTGATTTGGTTAATATTATTTTATTACTCTCCATTTTCGAGATTAACTCAATACTTTGTTATAAATAGGAGGGTTTTCCATTCATTCTTCACCATGATCATGATCATCGTCACCGTTATCGTCTTTTTTCTTTTGAGCTCACATTTGAGTTCTCCACATTTTATCTGGGTTTTTCACATATTGAGAGAGAAGATTGTTTTCTGAAGCATAAAGGACATCAAGGGACCCATCCCATAGAGGGGGACTTACAGACCCTTTTGTAGATCTGCTCCACTAGTGATCCAGGTGGCTCCAGACACATGCAGAAGTCCAAGACGAATCATGAAGGGTCAAAAATCAATGTGCTTGGATTATACTCGAACTAGGTTCATGTTGAAGACCTCGTCGTCGTGATCACGGTGGTGTGAATGGTTCGTCAAACTGAGTCCGTATGTGAAAGTTAGGAGCAGTCAAAGTTTAGGGTTAAGTTGGGTGACTGAGCAGGCTTAAGGAGGCAGCAATTTGGACTAAATCCGGCCACCAAATTCCGGCAAACCTAGGCAAGGATCTAGGCAAATTTGTAGCCTATTTAAATTGACTCCTTGGGCCAACTTTCTGAATTTTCAAAAATGCCCAATTCTGTTATATCATAATAAAAATAAAAATAAAAAATATTAATTTGGGTGGCGGGCCATGACCCCCACCACCCTCGTGGGACCCAAAACAAATTATTATTTAAATTTGGGTTGATGGGCCATGATCCCCGCCGATCCTCCAACCTCCCACCATATATGTTATAACAAAATATATTTGGGGTGGGTGGGCCATCTCCGGTGGACCCGGCCCACACCCCCCCCACCAAAATAGTTAACGCAATGGGAATGTGAGGCCGACGGGGATTGAACCTGCTCGGTCCACATAGACCATCCCCCACCGGATGGCCCCATGTACCAACCTTTCGCCCATTAATACAACCAACAACGCTATGTGACATAACACAATGGTTATAACAATCAACATGCCATGGTTACAAAACCACGCGCCTATTTGATAATAAAAATAGAAACAAGAGCCAAGTTTGGCATGGGTGGGATTTGATCCCCCGACCCCATGCTTCTAATAGCCTATTTTTCACCGTTGGGCCAACAGCCAAGTCCTTGTAAATTTCGCCCAACGAAAGCTACTTAAACTCAGTGCATTTCCACAATGAAGAGGAGAATGGAGGAGGTAAGGACCGAACGACAAATTTGAGAATGGAGGTGTGGAACGGAGAGCGGAACCATGATGCAATTCCAGGAGGCAAAACACAACACAGAAATTGTGACCTTTTTTTTTTTTTTTTTTTTTTTTTTTTTTTTTTTTTTTTTTTTTTTTCAGGTGGAACCATGAGCTTGGAAAAGAGCAGGCAAAACCATGATTAAGCCAAATTCTCAGGAGGGTGAAATTCTGCCAGTGTCCAAATTGAACAAATTTTATGTCTATCCTACACCTTTCAGCGACACGAGCTTGATGGCATAGTCAGAATTTTGATTTGAGCAGCAGATCTTCAGATGACCTGGAGGAGGGAATCTTTGAGGAATCTAGGGGGAATCTAAAAGATTCCTTAAGCCCCAGATTTTCATGTTGTCAGAATTCAGAAATTTGACAGTTGATTTTACACTATTCGACGCCATGAATTTGACGGCGAAATCAAATTTTCCATTTGATCATTTCATTGTTTGGCCACTTTTCAAAGTGGAGTGTAGGTGTCAACATTCAATGTGCAAGAAATCATTTCCATGAGATCCGATGCCGTGAGATTGATGGTACGGCCAGCTTCAACAATTTAACATCCTTTTCTTCAGATGGCCCAAGGATGTGAGGTATATGCAGTGTGTTCGTGTAATTCTTTTTGCTATGAGATGCATTGTGCTGCATAGATCCCTGTTTGATGTTTGATGTGGGATCTTGTATTCTTACTTGTTTCATGGTTACTGCTTGATGTGACGTGGAATCATCTGTGGGATGTACTTGTTGTCATGATTCATCATGTTTTGTTTGAGATCCCTTTGTTGTCATGTTGACAGGATACTCTTGTGTCGCCATGTATGTTTGCATTGAGATCCCTTTGATGCCATGTTGGCGGGATGCTCATCATCATCATGCATGAGTTTATGTCATACTGATAGGATCCTTTTTGTGCATGAGAATTCCTAGTGGAACATCTTGTGGAGCCACTCCTGCGTGAGGGCATTTCCCTTGTATGATAGCGATGTCACCACCTATGTACATCATCACTATTGACAACACTTAATGGAATGAGCTACACCATCTTGACACCGCGGCCAGGAGACATAGTCCCTCCTGGACGAACTCCATTATCAATGTTTTATGTTACTGATGATTGTCATGTTCTTCTTTATAGAATGCATATCTGTTCCTTTATGCTATTTTAAATGCAATTATAATCACATCACAAAAGCAAAAGATCTTGGTTAAATCTGAGAGTTGAGTTAACTCAGATCAAGTTTGGTATCAGAGTGGTCTTTGCGTGGATGTGAATTGCAAGCGTGAATAATGGAATGTGCAGTGACAGAAGATGAAAAAGTGATGTACAAGACCATGTTCAAAATTTCCCAAAGGGTGAAAATAATGTAGGAAGCTCTACAAAAAGAGACAGAGGAAAAGGAGCGATTGCAGCTTTAGTTGCGAGCCACGGAAGAGGCCCTGGAAGAATTGAAGCACAACAAACATAATCTTCAAACAAAGAACACTAAATTGAAGGTGCTTCTAAATGACAAGAAAGAGTTAAAACAGAGTTTGCTACAACAGCTGCAAGGTAAGGACGAGGCCTTGGAAAAGTTGCAGCGTGACCCATGTGAGGTAAAAAGTAGTTCTCTGAATTCATGTATGTGTCCTAATGATGATTTCGCTATTTTTGAAAATCATACCACAGGAATTGGCTCCAAACTGTTGAAGAAAATTGGTTATGAAGGAAAAGGCGTGGGCATTAATGGCCAAGGCATTGTCAACCCCATCAAAGTAGAAGAATTACCTCGTTAGTCAGGACTTGGGTATGTCAGGAAGGAAGTTGGGGAATGCACCAAGACAGACAGCGAACCACCAACAACAAATGATGAGCAGCCCTCATCAGTGCTTTCCAACTCGATAGTGGAGGTAAACGATGTTGATTTCCTTTTAGTTTCATCTTCACATAGTATGATTTTTGTTGGAGATTTGGAGATCCCAATTACAGGGAAAAACATGAGGCTCCTTACTAGGATGAGGCATGAGGAGGAAAAAGAAATTGGTTTTAATAAGCAAGGCATAACTCAACCATTGGAGGTTGTGCAGAGACCTCGATTTGTAGGTTTGGGATACACCAAAGAGGGATGCTCGAAGGTGTCAGATTATTCTGAGACATCGTCGAAATCGTCAAGGAAAGAGAATGATGGGAACACATTCCCATCATCCTATGGTAGTATCCATTGCAGGGAAAGAGTTGAGGCAAGCTTGCATCGCAATAATGACACCAGAGGTAGCAAGGAAATGTATAACTAGTTTCGATATTCGAATGTTCATTTTGATCATAATCATGTTGTTAATGATGAATGTAAAACATGGCATTGAAAAATATGTACCTTTTGTGGATTACATAACCATACATTTTCTAAGTGTTGGAAAAGAATAGAAGCACCCAAAAGGAGGAGGCATGAAAGACCCTCTCAACAACAGGTTAAGCAGATATGGAGGAAGAAGATCTATTGCAGTCATTGTGACAGAGGTGGCCATCAAAGAGCCACATGTTGGAGGCTCCATCCAGAGCAATGCCTTAAAGACAAAGCGTCAGAGCATGAACCAAATGAAATGATTGTTCGACCAACAAATGCACCACAAGGAGGCGACCCATTCACCTTGATAAATGAAAAATGGTTTCTAGATATGTTAGCTTGTCATGATCGTGCTTTTGTAAATCATTTGTTGCATTTTAAAATGTAAAAAGTGATGATGTGTTTTCCATCACTTGTTAAGCAACAATGATGTCTGGTCTTATTTTGAGTTGCATGATAGATTGTGAAAGTAATATCATATTTACATCACTTGTCAAAGAAACAATAGTGTTTGGCCTTATTTTTGTAAATCATTTGTTGTAGTGATGATGTGTTTTCCATCACTTGTCGAAGCAACAATGACATGTTGGCCTTGTTTTCGTAGCTGGCGTATTGTTTCCTTTTCGATGTAAACTTGACCACCAAGTATGTGTTATAAACTTGTGGAAATTATGGGATGCTTGAGTCATTAGTTGGTCATGAAAGTCAAGCATGTAATTTTCAAAAACAATGTACTACAGGTTGCAGGTGTCAGCTCATCACTTAAGGCTTTGAAGAACAAAGGTGAAGGAGATGGAAGCGAGACCTTTTTAGGATGCTTGTGATGCAGACAAGGTACAAAGAAGTTGCAAATTATTTTTCATGCTTTTGGAGGACCAAAAGCTCCTTAGTGGGGAGGATTGATCCAGGTGGCTTCAGACACATGCAGAAGTCCAAGAGTACTAAGGAAGGGTAAAAAATCAAAGTGTTTGGATTGTGCTTGAACTAGGTTCATGTTGAAGATCTCATCGTCGTGATCACAGTGGTGTGAATGGTTCATCAAATCGAGTCTGTATGCGAAAGTTAGGAGCATTAAAAGTTTAGGGTTGACTTCGGTGATTGAGCAGGGTTAAGGAGGCAACAATTTGAACAAAATCTAGCCATCAGATTCCTGAAAACCTGGGCCAGAATCTAGGCAAATTTGTAGCCTACTTAAATTGACTCCTTCGGCAATTTTTTGAATTTTCAAAAATTCCCAATTATGTTATATAATAATAAAAATAAATAAATATATTAATTTGGGTGGCGGGCCATGACCCCTGGCATCCCCATGGGACCAAAAACAAATTATTATTTAAATTTGGGTCAATGGGCCATGACCCCTGCCGACCCTCCAACCTCCCACCATATACATTATAACAACATATATTTGGGTTGGGCGGGCCATCTCTGGTGGACCCGGCCCACACCCCCCCACCAAAATAATTAACATAACGGGAATGTGAGGCCGGCGGGGATTGAACCCGTCCGGCCCATGTGGTCCGTCCCCCATCAGGTGGCCCCATGTACCAACCTTCCGCCCATTAATACAACCAACAACGCCATGTGACATAACACAACGGTTATACAATCAACATGCCACCATTACAAAACCACACGCCTATTTTATAATAAAAATAGAAACAAGAGCCAAGTTTGGCATGGACAAGATTTGATCCCTTGACCCCATGCTTGTAATAGCCTATTTTTTACCATTGGGCCAACGGCCAAGTCCTTGTAAATTCCGCCCAACGAAAGCTACTTAAACTCAGTTCATTTCCATAGTGAAGAGGAGAACAAAGGAGGTAAGGATCGAACGATGGATTTGAGAACGGAGGTGTGGATCGGAGAACAAAACCATGACGTAGTTATAGGAGGTAGAATGTGGCATGGAAACTTAGACATGTTTTTTAATTAATTTTTTCAGGTGGAACCATGAGCTTGGAAAAGAGCATGTGGAACCATGATTGAGCCAAATTCTCAAGAGGGTGAAATTCTGCCAGTGTCAAAATTGGACAAATTTTGTCTATCCTACACCTATTAGCAACACGAACTTAATGCCACAGTCTGAATTTTGATCTGAGCAGCAGATCTTCAGATGACCCAAAGGAGGGAATCTTTGAGGAATCTAGGGGGACTCTAAAAGATTCCTCAAGCCCTAGATTTTCATGTTGTCAGAATTCAAAAATTTGACAGTCGATTTTACACTATTCAATGCCACAAATCTGATGGTGCAATCATATTTTCAATTTAATCATTTCATTGTTTGGCCAATTTTCAAAGTGGAGTCCAGGTGTCAGCATTCAATGTGTGAGCAGTGATTTCCATGAGATTTGATGCCGCGAGATTGATGGTACGACCAACTTCAGCAATTTGATATCCTTTTCTTTAGATGGCCCCGGGATCTGAGGTATATGCAGTGTGTTCATGTACTTCTTTTTTCTATGAGATGCATTGTGCTGCATAGATCCCTGTTTGATGTTTGATGTGGGATCTTGTCTTCTTACTTGTTTCATGATTCCTGCTTGATGTGACATGGAATCATCTGTGGGATGTACTTGTTGTCATGATTCATCATGTTTTGTTTGAGATCCCTTTGTTGTCATGTTGATAGGACACTCTTGTGTTGCCATGTATGTTTGCATTTAGATCCCTTTGATGCTATGTTGGTGGGATACTCATCATCATCATGCATGCGTTTATGTCATATTGATAGGAGTCTATTTGTGCGTGAGAGTTCCTAGTGGAACATCTCGTGGAGCCACTCCTATGTGAGGTAATTTTCCTTGTATGATAGCGACATCACCACCTATGTACGTCATCACTATTGACAACACTTAATGCAACGACCTACACCATCTTGACACCGGGGCCTGGAGACGTAGTCCCTCCTAGACGAACTTCGTTATCAATGTCTTGAGTTTTATGTTGTTGATGATTGTCATGTTCCTTCTTCTTCATAGCATGCATATCAATGCCTTTATGCTATTTTAAATGCAATTATAATCACATCACGAAAGCAAAATATTTTGGTTAAATCAGGAGTTGAGTCAACTCGAATCAACCGATGTTTTTAATAAAGAATTTATTCAATTAAAGTCTTTCCATTTGGGTTATTGCATTGGATATCTTTACTGCTGCTTTATATTCTAGATCGTTTATACTTTTTTTGTAGGTTTTCCATTACAGATCTGAATCGCAAGCAACCATCAACTTGTTGTTAGGGTCACTTGTCACCTAGTGACTTAAGTGAAGTATTTTTGGTAGACCTCCAAAGAAATTTCACACTAACAAACGGCGACTCCACTATGTCTTTAATTACATATTTGTCGTTAACAAATGGTGACTCCATTGGTGTAATAACAACATTCTTGGGTGACTAAAGTTTCAGAGAATTTCAGGGTTTTCTACAACAATTTTAGCCTCTCAATTTCTATTTATAGTATTATTTCAATTTTTGTCAATTTTTTGGATTCTGGTGGTTTTTTGGTTCTTTCCGTAGGTCACAGGTACAACTGAGCAGGAGACAACAAAATCTATGTGGGATCTACCAACCGAGAGTCCTAGGAGAAGAACACACTTTTCAGCCCCTGATCTGCATTCCAAAGCACATTATTTGGCCCAAAAAATGTGTTTTCCACTGTTCCAGGTTAGTACCTGCGTTTTGGATTTTTCCCAGAAAATTTTCATCTATATATATATATATATATATATATATATATATATATATATATATATATATATATATATATATATATATAATATATATATATATATATATAGATATATATATATATATATATATATATATATATATATATAATATTTTATTTTTTTATTTATTATTATTATTATTATTTTTATTTATTATTATTATTATTATTATTATTATTTTATTTATTTTATTTATTTTTATTTATTTATTTTATTTATTTATTTTTTTCAGAATTGCCGAGAGTGTTTTTTGTAGACTGGGTTGGGTACCTCACCTCTATTTTCAGTCTCCCCTAGGCCTAGATACACTTAATTTGTCTCTTTGAGGAAGGAAAACCCCCCCTAGGGTTTAGAGTACACCTCCACATTTTTAGGAAGAGATTTGCTGAGTGAGGAGTCTAGGGTTTCAACACTTTCAACCACTAATTTTTAGAGTATGATCCATTACTTTTCAACACTTTTTGATAGGTTTATTTTACCTTTTCTCCCATTAGAGTTTGGGTTTGTCTTTTCCCCTTAGGATCCCCTTGAGCATCCCAGGTTTTAGAGATTCGCTCCTATCCTTTGCAACATTTTTCACCTCTAATTTTTGTTATTTGTTTGCACCATTTACAACATACTAGTGCCTCTAGATCTCAGTGCCTTGACATAAGATCATTTAGGCCTTTTTATGTGTCTTTAAGTAGCTTTTTTTCCCTGTCTTTCTTAGCTTCTTAGTAACCCTTGTGGGTGGGTTTTGTGTGCTTGATTCGCTGTTTATTTTCTATCATTTTCAGATTTATTGACAGTATTTCAGCACTTTACTTTCAACAACACATGGAATCATGAAACATGCTTAATTAACTCATCCACTTCACACATTATTTTCACACACTCACACCCTAAGCGAAATTGAGCTTGGTTAACACCGCCAAGCGAAGACTTGAACCACTACACCCTAATAACTCAACACACATAGATTAAGCCCACTTGAGCACTAGGGCCAAAAAATATTTGTAGTGTAGGTGTAGGATCAGTGGGATATTCTTCCAATAACACCCACGATCGATTTCATTTAGAAATAGAAGTTAACATATTAGGGAGCTTAAAATCCTTCACCATCCCACAATCCAAAGCCAAAGTGTGTCAGAAACCCAATTTAGAGGGGGTTAGGCTAGGTCATCATGTGAGTGGTTCTCCTCATGGTTACCCAACCTATGGCAGGGAATCCTGTGCATTGGATGACTACCAAGAAGCAAAAGACTCGACCACCCCTGTGGGACAAAGGTAACCATAGTGACCAATCTTATGAAAATACCCTATAGGACTGGTTGTGGGAAGCAATTAGCTCTTTACCCCACCTTTCGCTGGACAACTCTGCTTGCAGGGATCAAATTCTGTCAAGTAAGAAGTTCTTTGGAAGGCCATCTGAAACAATAGATCTAGGATTTTTTGAACATTTAAATCACCTATAGGCTAGAGGTATTTTTCTTTGATAGGACATATTTTCCTGTATTAGAGTAACATCATTAATATAGTTAGTTTACACTTGAAACCACTGCACTAGGTGTTTGCTTGTTGTTTGTTGCTCTTTTTATTCCTATCATCACCCTTTAGTTATTAGATCATTATTGTCTTGACATCATTACGCCCCCTAGGTGTTTGTCACATCGAATTCGAGGTCTTCACCCTCAGTTCCCGTGAGGACATATTACTCCTCCCCGTCGAGCTAGAGTACATCCTTGCAGTCCTTCATCGATTCATCATTCTGATTCCAATTCTACTAATTCATCCAATTCATCCTTTGATTCCATGTCTTCTCAACCCCATATCGCCACCATGTTAGGAACCAATATGGGTGTGGGAAACTAGGGTGGTAACCCAAGTACCAACCAGGGTACCCCCACCAGCGGAACCCCCACTAGTGTAGTTACTCTTACTCCGTTGCTTCCTTTTATGGCTGGTTTGAGTCTCCTAGATTTTAGCCAGCTTATCAATGATCCTCTTCTCCACAATCCCACATGGATAGCTATGCCTACTAAACTCCCTTCAGACATCCCAAAGTTTGAAGGTAATCTTGGAGAAGATCCAACTAATCATGTTTGCTCCTTCCACATGTGGTGTTCATCAAATTCCATTACCGAAGACTCCATCTGTCTTCGTCTATTCCAACGCATGATCTCTGGAGCTATTGCTAAGTAGTATTTCAATCAACCCAGAGCCACTCATTCCACTTTTACGAATATTGCCACAAATTTTATTTCCTATTTCCAGTTACCTCTTAGTTATGACACAAACATTGAACTTTTGAATTCTTTTTGTCAAACTTTTGCCACTCGACTATCCAACCATGTTCAGGAATGGCGTAGAAGGAGGAGCATCTGTAGAGCTCCTGAATTCGAAGACCACGTCTACATGGATTGGTTCCTTAGGTCGCTGCTGGCTCCCATTGCTAAAGATGTCACTGTTGGGTGCAATATTTAAAGATATTTCAGGAATCATTTTCCCCATTTTTGGTCATTTTTCCTGATTTGAACCTGCAATCTCCCTAGTCTAATGTCACTCCTCTGATAAAGAAGCAATATTTTCTTTGACCCGTTATTATGCTGTTTTCTGCCAAATATTGAATGAAACCATGCTTTCTTTGGGATGACTAACTAGGGTGTCTTCGGAAGAGTTCTTCAGAATGTTTTTCTTTCAAGTATTGCCATAGCTACTAATGGCCATGGATGAACGACTGTTGTTATTCCTTGCTGCTACATAGTTCAAGTTGTTGTTACACCTCGATTTGTCATTCTTTGTTGTTACATCATGGAGCTGCTGTTACACCGCACACTGTTAAGACCGTAGCTGCTACTTTAAAAGACATCTGTCAAAGAGCTACATAAAGAAATGAAAATATGGGCAGTTATAATTGTGTGTCTAGATAGGAGTGGTGTAACCACAATAATCTTTATTTAAACAACCTGTAATAATTTATGTCTTTTTTATTACTTCTGTTAGCGTAATCAACATGAGAATAGTAGATTCTCATGACTGTTTTGTTTTTCCAATTTCAGGACTCTGTAAACGACTTTATAAAGAGAGCTTAGTCTCGTGTAAAAGGGGGATAGATAAACAAGTAGGACATAGATACCGATATTTTGATTTTTGTACTCTTCAACCATTTTTAATACAAAGTATATCTGGTGATGTTACAGTAATTTCTTGTTGAGTTTTTAACTAATTTTCCATTTTCTTCTTGCACCTTGCTAGGGAGGAAGGGACCTCCTCTTTAGGAGGGATTGCAGTGTTGGTAGCATAGTTATTTGTTTTATGTGTTAAGTGTTGATTTATTATTATTGTTGTACATGTTTATTGTGGGATGGATACATTTCTACTTTTAGATTTACTGTACGTGTTGTTACATAGGTTAATTAATTCTTGATAGTGTATGGCACACCAACCTTTATTATGAAACTTTTATGAAGTGTGGATTATTTCCTTGACGGGTGTATTTCATTTCTGCAGTGTACTTTTTGATTTCTGCAAGTTGAATTGCCATTCTGCAAGAGTATTTTAATTCTTGCAAGCATTGCAACGACATCCGTTATTTTCTGTTTCGCTTGACTGTTACATGTATCAAAACATATAATGTAGACACCTTTGAAATAAAAAGACCTACCCTATTTGATAATTAATGGTTTTGGAAGTAATAAACTTACCAAACGTTTTGGCGCATTGCCGGGGAAGGTTCTCAATTGATAGAGTCAACCAACACTTTCTTTTGAATTCTTTTGCTAGAGTGTTTCTCATTTTATAGGCATTGGGCGGTAAGATGAGAGGTAAGAACTTGTGCATCGCTCTAACATACTTGGGCGAGCTCACCACTGTAATAGTTAGAACACTTAGGGTACACAAATTTTCCTCTGTTTCTCTTTTTAATGGAGTGTCCTTAGTTTTACAGGCACTGGGTGGTAAGACAAGAGGTAAGAACCTATGCATTTCTCTAACGCACTTGAGTGGGCTCAGCACTATAGTAATTGAGGCACTTAGAGTGTAAAAATAATTACACATAGGGTCCATGTGTAGAACGTATGAGTGAAGAAGAAAAGAAATGTAGGAACTCTAATAAATCTATAGGCAAAATGGGTCATAAAAAGAACAAGAAAAACATTGATTAAGGGAGAAAAACATTTATCCAAGAATTGATCTCAAAAGGAGAGAGAGACCAATAAACACCACATAAGAATGTAAGAAAAATAGGCCCATAGAAAGCTACTACTACATTAAAATCAGGAGTATCTGGCTCCTCTAATTTAGGACCCCATTTTCCTCAAACTAGCCTACAAACTAACAAATCTGTAGACTCAACTCAGGAACAACAAGGAGAAACTAGTGTCCAGGATTATGGATTATAAGGACAAGGGGAAACTAGTGGGAAAAATTAAGAACTAGAATCATAAGAACATTCTTTTACTTTCCAATACCTAGACTCAGGGAGTGCAGTAAAAAATTCAACCTCAGAACAATCCGAGCAATTCTCATAGGAATCCTTATCCACAGAGCATTCGCTCGAATAATCTTCAGAAGGGTACTCATTAGAACAATAATCAGGAGGATTTCCAATGGGATACAACAACAACAGTAACAATGATAGGACATATGCTACTATCACCACTTTTGAATTTCCAATGTGATATAAGGGGAGAGGCTCCCATGAAAAATATCCTACTATCAACCCTTCCATCTTTCTAGGGACTGGCCGTAGAATATACTGATACTTTCTTGTTTGATTTTGATGTTCTATGCAAGAGTTATACTTCATATTCTTAGAAGCTAAAACTATTACCTGCCACTCTGAAAGGAGCAACATTAAGATGGTTTATGGGACTAGGTTCTGCTACTGTCTGAACATGGGGAGATATGAAGACTATGTTTCTGGAAACATACAAGACTATTGTTGGACCAGATATTTAAGAGAGGATATATACAAAATGGCATAAAAGGAAGAAGAAAACTTGGAAGATTATGTGGAACAACTCCATTATAATCTATAGAGATCCAAACATAGCGATTTGGATTAAATTTTTTTGGAAATAATATTTATACGAGGAATGAAAGATGACTACCTAGACATGTTGAATTTGTTGGGAAAAGGAGATATATCTCAGGAGCCATTTGATGTGATAATAAAGCTTTGCTTAAGGTGTTCGCGAGGATTGTTATGGGGAATAAGTATGGCACGAGATGTGTTGGCTTAGGGGGTCCTAACCCAGGTTCAGAGTTAGTTGTGCCAACAACCAAAACCCTACACTACTGGCCCTTTCGGCAACAACCTGCATAGTGCAAGCTACAGTCTCACCGAAAGAAGTATGGGGGGATGTTGGAACCAAGTTTCCACATCCAGAGATCAATGTGATGTCTTTTAGCACCTCAGATTTTCCTTCATGCAAATCGATAAGCCCTTAGGTCTCAGTATTGTAATTCTACTAAAACAATCTTCAGACCTTTGCGAAGGTCTACGATTGGCCTTTGCGGACCTGTATTAGTCTATATATTCACTTACGCACGTAGGATAACGTTCCTAACTTAGGTTTCGTGCAAATAAGCTTACGTTATTAACAAATATCATATAATGCATCAAAGTCTTCGCGAAATTACATAAACATGCTTGCGTACATCATCTAATAGTTATTCAATAGAATCATGCATCATTAGGTCAACATTTTATAAACACATTATTCATCAACAACATATATCATAAAAAGAAGTAAACAACAATACGCAAGATTCCTCCAGAACAACTCTTTATTGATTTCCACTTCAGAATACAAACACAAAACTTCCCTACGCACTCAGT
This sequence comes from Pinus taeda, assembly GCA_000404065.3. Classification (NCBI taxonomy): domain Eukaryota; kingdom Viridiplantae; phylum Streptophyta; class Pinopsida; order Pinales; family Pinaceae; genus Pinus; species Pinus taeda. The sequence continues at coordinate 105,961 of APFE030996344.1, read as the reverse complement.
TGCGGAGCCTTATTCCTTCTCTCTACCTGCTTCTTACTTTCCCTTTTCTTTCCCCAAGACATAGACCTTCTACCTTAGCCTCTCTAAGACAAACCTATTTATACCCTTTTTCTACAAATTCCATGGTTCACGGATCATGGGTGGGTCTCAAAATGACTCAAATTTTACATAAACAAGGGGCTAAAACCACTTTGACTCCTAATCATCTGCATTCTCCGCATCCAAAAATTACGGAGACTTTACATTATTTACAAAAATTACACCAAAACTTGGGTTATTTTAACCCCAAAACTGACCCAGGGTACCCCATCCTAACAGACCCTGTTACACATTAATTTGTCACTGGCCCCACATCCCCTGATCTCAGATAAAGTCAGTCCTTGAGTGACATCTTCTCCATGTCATACCTCAAACAAATGTGTCCACATCTTCCCAATCGTTCAAGAAGATTAAAAATTGCTCTTTAATCCTGAAGATTGACCCTTTTTACCCATGTTTCAAGATCGTCGCAAGTAAACCTTATTATGCCTGCGATGATTTCCTGTAATAAACTAAAACATCGCGATGTCGTCGCAGGGGTACATCTATTCTTTGCGACGGTTGGATTTTAGGCCTCATCGCAAGTCATTAATATACTTCTTGCGACAATAACTCTGAATACACTATTGCCTTGCGACGTCATCTCTGAGTCCCAGTGTTTGACTTGCGACGACCCATATATGGCAAATTATTTCAAACATAATGTTTCTAGGTGGTTCTGGAACTGGTTGTTGGGTCAAAGAAGTTTGCTTTTCCTCCTCTGGGATGGTAGTTCTGCCTTTTGAGAAACCTCACATGGGGATAAGCTCCCTCTCCCTCATTTATGGAGGCTCCTCCTCTTATAAAAGCATTCCCCATTGCTATGATCAGCTAGCTTTTGGTTTGGAGCAAATTAGCTAGTTTTGGTGTGAGATTGATAGTTTGCAGTGTGAATTATTGACAGTCTAGCAATTGGTTGTGGATTAACTTTGCCTTGTACTAATTCTTTTGAGTGAGAGAGAGAGTTATCAGCCTCTTGGGAGACCCTTTTGAGAGTGAATGCTTGAAGAAACATACTGGCTGGACCCTTTGAGGAAGCTTGCGACGTCAAGGCTTGGTTGTAAGCTTTGCTTTTATTCATTTTAATACAATCAATGGTGATTTCCTATGTCATGTGTAAAATATACTTGATAGCTTATGGTTCCTTGACTCTGTAGGTGAATAGATCATTGTTGTACTCTATTATGTGTTATGTTGTTATCTTGTGTTATTTCAGGTGAATCGCTCATCGAGGAAAATGAAATGATAGTTGAAGTGGTACAATGAAAGCTCCATCGAACAACGGTTTGAGATAGGCTCTTTCAACAATGAATGTTTAAGGGAATTAGCTATTGTTTTGTCTTGTTGTGACTAGACCCACTCTAGGGCTAGAGGGGTTTCCTCTATTCGCAGAGGGAACATTACCTACATCACAACCCCCTAACACAAAGATCGTGACTCACCCTCAAGTCACTCGATTGGCGCTACGATCTTGCTGCTAAGATCCCCCAGATCCACCTGAACTACTGCAACCTCGGAAACGCTCTGCATGGCTGCCTGTTTGACCTCTTCGACTAAATTCTCTGTGGTTGGACCTTCTGTGGCCAGCCTGATTGTCTGCTGTGTTTGCTGCAAGCCCTTCAACTTATCCTGGATGGTTGTCGTGATCCAATAAGATTCTTCCAACCATGGTTGCACCTCGACCTTTAGTAAGGCCTCCTTCTTCTATGTTGCCTCTACCTAAGCTAGGAGCTACTTCCCCTCCTGTAATTTTGAAAAGTGCTGCACTGGTGCGATGGAGTGCACCGTTGCCCTAACTTCATCATACTGCCACTGTAGCTCCCTGTTCTATGTATTCAATGTCTGTAGGTTTGGATCCTCTTGCAGATTTGTTACCAACTCCATAACTTGCTCAAATAATGTTGTGCAGTTTACAACTGTGGCATCTAGAGTGGCCAGTCCTTGCTTGATCGTGACTCCACGCTCAAACGCATCCAAAAACTTATCCACGTTAGTTAAACCATATTAATAAGGTAATTTCCCTACCTCCGACGAAACACAGCGCAACGATTTCGCCATCATATTGTAGCGCAGTGTAGATACTTCATGGAGTCGATTCTGCCAATGTTCCAACTCTTCATCTGAATAAAAGGTGTAGGAACTCTCCCGATCCCATGTGATCCTCCCATCTGCCGTCGGATTGACCCAATATTGATCTTGTGCTATTATTTTATAGATCTATTCCAGTTCATCCTCACTTCATTCATAACCGTGGACTGGTTTAGTGTAGCGCCCCTTCTACAGGGTCCAACGACACTACAACCCGAAGTGATTTCCTTTCAAACGACATTGTCCTCTTCTTCAAGTTGATGACCCCATTCATGTCGATGTCCCATCAATTCCCAGGAGCAAAGGGTATTACTGTCATCAACGATCTCTATCACCTCAAAGTCAGCCATCGTGCTCGCACCTTCTATATCAACTGTTACCCCATATAATTGCCCGATAGGGGTGATCTTCTATTGGTTCGCCATTCTGAGCTGGATTGGAGACCACTGCAGCACATGTCTCCCCATTCTTTCCCATGTTTGTTTTGGAAAAACGTTCACATCTGACCCCAGATCCAAGATGACCTGGTCCATCTCATAATCTCCTATCTGCGTGGTGAGCCTCATCTCGTGCCTTGTTCTTGCCTTATGTTTGCCAATTTTTTTAACTACGCATTGTTCATCAACGATATTCTATTAGCTGGTGCATTTGTTTATTATCTCTTGCAAACCTTTCATAGCTTTGTTGTTGCTCAATAGTTTCATGCATGTCTCCAAGAATGTGGTAAGGATAGAGGGATCAAACTCTGTTGGTGCGCTAGTTTCTTTCATTTTGTTTTGGCTTCCTAAGGTGGATGCCTCAGTGAAGCTTTTCTTGGCCTCCATAAAAGTTTCCTTAGTGCGCGCTAGATCAAAACCCACTTCCTTGTCTAGGGCTTTGCAGACCCATCCATCCTCTTCAGTGTGTTTTCCTTTATCATTTCCAGTTGTTACTACACTTCTTAACACTATATTCACGCTCTGATACTCCTCGTGGGGCTTAGCTCTCATCATTTGTAAGTTTTGCATAAGTTGCTGAGGTTGCACCTTCTTCTCCTGCATCTTAGCTATAAAAAACGGGCATTCTTCTATAGTGTGGTCAAACTGGCTGCAGTATTGACAGGATGGGCATGTCTGATTCTGACACTCCTGTGTGTAGTTCCTTGGTGTTCCGCAGTTGTAACAGATAACCTGTCCTCGACCTCTACCAGACCCTCCTCCTCCTCGGCCTCATCCTTATCCCTGATATCCTCTGCGCACTCCTCCAATGCCTTGCTTTGGAGGCCGCATTTCTACTTGCATCTAGTATGTGGGTGTTCTTTCCATCATCAGCTCATAGCTTCGACAGTGGTGCTCATCGTGGTCCACATATTTACAGAAGTCATAGAACAACTGCTAGGGTGTCTGAACGAACTTTTGAAGAAAATGACAATTAGCTGTTGTGTTTTTTCCAGCAACCTGACAAATAGCGCACCATAGCGCAACCGCTATGCTCAGCTCTGTTGGGGCTTCTGGCTTCAGGGGGATTGGTCCCCTTCCTATAATATAATTCATGAATATGGGACAATGGTCTTTATCGTGCCCCTGACTCTTACACTTCAGACACCAGACTTCCACGTGCACCTCTGGTTTAGTCTCTTTGTCTTTCTTCAAGCTTTGCAATTCTAAGAAAAGGCTCTGTAACTAAGAGTGAATCTACTGTACCCCCAAGGTAGCATCTTGAATGGGAATTGCATGCAACCTCATTGTGATTTCCAGGGCTTCTGACTGAGTTCCTATCTTCTGTTGTGACAAAGAAATACTCAAGTGGGGCACAAGCGAAGCTATAAACCACTTGCAATGCTGACCATCTGTGAGCTACATGTTAACTTCTCGAATCACACATTCCAGCCTTTGATCTAATTCCAAAGGCATATCATCAACCCTCATCGTGATTTCCTTAAATCTGACTACTGACTGCGAGTCAAACTTAGGCTTGCTAAACTCCTTGTTCAAAGCTGTCTTAGTATCTACTAGCGACGCAAGAGGTTGATCAGAATAAAAATTAATATACCAAGTCAGCGTACAATCCTGCAAAGTGGTAACCAACTGTGCCTTCTTTATATTATCATCAGTAATCTGCTGTGCTGTCCACATAACATCCACAACAAACCAAAACTGCTCACTATCCTCACTCCTGATGCCCTTGACAGCTTCATTTTGTTCGCCATGTTGAATGGAGGTGGTGGTGGTGGAGGTATGGGTGAAGGTGTATGTGGTGGGAGTGGAGGCAGAGGTGGAGTGGATGGATGATTTATTCGAGGAAACCCTTGAGTGATTAGCTGAACAACACTCTGTGGTGGGGTCCTTTCTGCCCTCTCATCATCACTTATAGGCAGTCCAATCAATGGACTATATTCAGGACCTAATCTCTCTCGATCTCTAAATATTTTTCCACTTTGCATAGATCTGAACATCAAGGAAATGTCATAACCCATTTTTCACATAACAACATTTTAATCCAGGTATTCAAAGATCTTATATACTTACCTTGTGGTCCCTTGAAAAATCACCGCTTCGCTTTGCTGTAGCTGATTGAAGTATCAACTGTGAATTCTGTAACAAATCCTCCTATAATTTGATCGAGCTAGTGATCGACAGGCTGCGCGATCTTGTTTTCAAAGGCTTCTAATCATCGCACTAATTCAAGAGTCCACACGATAGGATTATCAAGATTCCACCTTCCTTGGATGGCTATCAATTTGGCTAAATACTCGTACAATTTGATGGAAAAAGTGCAGAAGAAGATCTTGTGTATCTCTGTGTATAGGTACCTATTCAACCACTTCTCCTTCGACAGGCGTGGATTCCTATTTTCTTGTGCTGCAAACTCGTGAATTTTCTGATCCAACCACTTTTCAATTCCTTTCTTGGTTGATTCCAGTGATGTGACATCACACATCTCTTTCATGCAGATCCCGGTCTCAACAATGGAACCATTTTTTGGCTTAGGGGGTCCTGACCCAGGTTTAGAGTTAATTGCGCCAACCAACAAAACCCTACACTACTATCCCTTTCGGAAACAAGCTATGTAGCGTAGGCTGCAGTCTCACCTGAATCAGTATGGGGGGATGTTGGAACCAAGTTTCCGCATCCAAATATCAGTGTGATGTCTTTTAGCACCTGTCTTAGTCCATCTATCCACTTATGCGCATCAGAGAATAGTCATGACTTAGGGTTCACGTAGATAAGCTTACGTTATTAATAAACATCAGATAATGCATCAGAGACTTTAGAAAATCACCTAAACATGCTTGTGTACATCATCTAACAATTATTCAATAGAATCCTGCATCATTAGGTCAATATTTCATAAACACATTATTCATCAACAACATATATCATAAACAGAACTAAACAACAATATGCAAGGTTTCTTCATGAACAACTCTTTATTGATTTCTAGTTCAGAATACAGACACAAAACTTCCCTGCACACTCAGCTATAGGGGTCCATGCACTCTGCTGCAGACTCTACTTTAGGCCTCCGCACACTCAGCTGTGGAGCCTTCTTCCTTCTCTCTACCTACTTCTTACTTGCCCTTTTCTTCCCCAAAGATATAGACCTTCTACCTTAGCCTCTCTAAGACACACCTATTTATACCCTTTTTCATACAATTCCATGGTCTGCAGACCATGGGTGGGTCTCAAAACTGACTCAAATTTTACATAAACAAGGGTCTAAAACCCCTTTGACTCCTAATCATTTGTGCGCTTCGCATCCACAAATCACGGAGACTTTACATTATTTACAAAAATTACACCAAAAATTGGGTTATTTTAACTCTAAAACTGACCCAAGGGAGCCCATCCCAACAAGATGCCTCTGTTAGAATACAAAAATATGCAATTGGAGGTGTGACCAGAGCTGAGATTGGAAATCTATTCGAAAATCTCATCAAAAATCTCAAGTCTGATCTTCTCAGTACCATATCTTCCCAATTGATGACAACACAAGTGAAAAAGGCACATGATGAAGCTGATTGAAGCTTTGGCTGTGTTCTTTCCAAAATATAAAGAGAAACATTCTTTGAAGGAATGAAGAGTCAACAACATTAGCTTGTGCAATATTTTTGACCTAGAGCATTCTATGAGCCACTGTCCAGAGCTTCCTATACTGAAAGCAACACTCAAGGAATCAAAAGAGGAGCTTCAGTCTTCTTACTTTATTGGGTCCAGGAAGCCTTGGAAACCACGACCACCAGGTATGTCTCAAGATTTTTCTTTTAATCTGTGGAATAATGTATATAATGCTCAACAATTTCCATGGAAATATTCCACTCCTCCTCCAGCTCAATTTCCTTCATTGTGGAACCAATGGTCTCCTTCTCCACCTTTTCAGTATCCTTCATCTCAGCCGTATTCTTGGGCTCAGAATTGGAAGGGAAACTCTTTAGGCCCAGTCCCTCCTGCATTTCCAATACAACAACAATTGCAACTGCCACCTGTCTTTTCATCTGCTACTACTCCTCCCATATGACCCCAACTACCTATACAGTCTAACCCTAACCCAAATAATAAGAAACCCAGGATATAGAAGCCCCCACTTCTTTGCATACTTACTACATCGCTCCTGTTGGATGTAATGAGATCCACTTTCGACCAGGAAAGTTAGTAAATCCAAAGACATCTCTTGTTATTATTGAAGAGGAATTTGAGTAACCTATGGATGATACTATGGACCTCGATGAGACTGTTACACCTGTAACATCTGATTCGAATAATCCTGATACACCTATAAAAATCAATCCAAATATTATGGTAACCATGGATCCCCCATATTCACAAAGACTAGATAAAACTGGGATGATTCCACAACCCGAATCTGATTTCCTCAAGGAGTTAAAGAATATGCACATAAGGATTCCCTTGCTGGAAGCCATTAAGGATGTCCCCATCTATGTGAAAACAATAAGAGACCTATGTGTTAGGGAACCTGGAAGGAAGCCCAAAGACCTTGTTACCATCCATGTGATGGGACAATTGTCATATTTGATGTATGGTAAGCCTCTTTTGACAAAATATAATGATCTAAGGAATCCTACAATCACTGTTTATATTGATGAAAAACCCATTTCGAATACATTAATTGATTTAGGGGCAACAATCAATGTGATGACCAAGGAGGTCTTCACCACTTTAGGATTACACAGGTTGAGACAAACACCTACAATACTAGAAATGACATATAGGTCATGTGTTAAACCTGAAGGAATGGTAGAGGATGTAGTGATCACAATGGATTCCTGGAGGAATCCTACAAAATTTCTTATTTTGCAAACCAAATCAAACATGGGGGGACATCCCATGATATTAGGAAGGCCTTGGTTTGCCACTATAGATGCATTCATAGGTTGTAGGTCCGACTACATGACGATTTCTGATGGAAAACCACAAAGAACCTCAACCTTTACCCCCCTTTCAAAACCAAGTAAGGATTTGGAAAATCCCTTATGGGATGAATTTTAACCTGAATCATATTATTCCGAGCCACTCCTCACTCTTGGCAAAGCCCAATATTTCAAGAATGAAACAAAGGATGATATTATCAATGGCTTTATCAGTAATCCCCTATCTGTTACTTCTATTGATGATTCAGGGGTAGAAGATGTTAGTGCCTAAATCTACCTCAGGTCGAGAAAGGTAGGATCTAGGACAACATCAAACCACGCTTAACTTGGTAGCTAGCCCTACCAGGTCGGAAGAGGGCTAGCAAAATATGATCACTAAAGGCTCGAGATGACTGATAAGCTAACTGATTTTAGGCTAGGTATGTGTGCAAAGAGTTTGATTGAATGAAATAATGTTTTTGTTGGATCTAATGGGAAGGCAGATCTTGGGTGCAGGGAATGAGGCTCAGTCTTGCAGAGATCTCAACGGGGCAAGGTAGGCAATTGATTTTGGCACTTCAAATCGAATGAGATGGAGGGATTAGATAGGCGAGGAGATGAAGAGGGCAAGAAAAAACATGGATCCTCTTCAAACAGTTGAAAACATCAAAAACTAAAGCAAACCCTAGGTAGAGCACTGCAATTTCAATGGATTCTACCTTCACTCCTGTTTGATTTAGTTAAGAAGAAACAAGATAGATAATGACATACATAACACATAAGTAAATTCACAATTACATAAGAAATAATTATAGCAAAACAAAATGCCACATGAATCCCAAAGAGTGCTGCAAACCTTGGTCTCAATTCCTTAGCCAAAATGCTGATATGAGTGTACAAGGAAGCTCCTTGCTTTCTCAAGAGTCCAACCATGCTAATGACTGAAAAACCACATAATATAGAAAAACCATAGCTCATCCTAGCCTCTAGGGGTTGAGCTCACATGTTTAGGATTTGTTCCAACTAATTCTAAACTGAGAACTAGAAATTAGGCAGTGGAACAACATGCCTCTAGAAACAAGGGAACTGATTCATTCAGTTTCAAACAACTTTTTGATAGATGAATCTACCTCCATAACTGAAAATTTGACATGTTTACATCATGATCCATCAATGTATATTAAATTACATCACAAGTTTGACATTAAGAAACAGAAAAAGTCAAACTGTCAAAAGCTAGGCGAAAAACAGAGTATACTTGGTCAGACTGAGCAAAATTTCCCCTATGCGCCGCGCTGATTTTTCTATGCATAGCGCCTGTTTAGAGCCACTTTTGGAGGCCTTACCGATGTCCAAATTCGCTCCAAGTGTGTTTTTTGGAAAGGTCTGTCTGTCTACTTTCCAACCCCAATGGAATTTTTGAATTTTGCCTCCATTTGTCAATCCAAAATTCAGTTCTCCCAACACTGCTTCCTATGTGTCAAAATAGGGGTAGTAAGGTCATGTTTTGAGCATGTTTGACCTTTTTGAGGGCTCAAAACCTGTCAAAATTTCTTGGCCATTGGTAGGAAAGCATATTTTTCCATGCCAAATCCAAAAATTTTGATTTTTGTCATTTGGAGGCTCCCATCAAAAGCGAGCACCAGGTGGCACAGCGCATAGGGCAGAAAACTCTGTTTTTTGTGCCAAAAATTCCAAAAATGCAAAAATTGCCCCAAATTTTTTGAAATTTGGGCTAAGTCTTCTTCATAAAGCATTGTGTTGGGCCAAGGAAGCCTCAGCTAATATCTAAAGTCTATCATGCGCCTTTCGCCTCTTTGATGCCCTTTTTAACTTTGCCTTTAAGCTCCTGATTCTTGCCTTGCAGACTTTGTTTCTCGCCATGTAATGATAAGCCATATGCCTCAACAATTTCTTCTCCTTGTTTGCCTTCTCCAAAAACCTCTCTAAGTGGATATTAGCTCTCTCAAGCCATGATTCTCGATCGTCATTGATTTCTTGCTCAAGTGACGTGAGCTCCACCTTCCTCCTTTGGGCAGCTTGGCGGTTTTCCCGTATGTTTTGCAATTCCATAATCACTTACTGATCCTCAAGCTGCTTATTTCTTTGCTCCAAGTACTTTCTTATCCAATTAGCCCTTTCCATGTTGAGGGACAAAGCATTGATATCTGCTTGCTGCTCTTGGATAACTTCTTTGAGATTTGAGCTTTGTGGGCCTACATCAGTATGATCACCCTCAATGAGAATGAAATCAGTCTCCTGCTCACCTGAAGGCCCCTCATCCTGTAATGGCCTCTTGCCTTTGTCTTGAACGTGTTGTGCTGATGAAGGTAGTGAGACCCCTTCCACCCCGGGTGGAGAGAATACTCGCTTGGCTACTGCAAACAATCATCTAGTGCCCTTCTGATAGGTGATAAACACCAGCATACTAGCGATATCTGTCTCATGACCCTCATGCTGATTTGAAGTTCCACCCGTCTCATGCAAAGCCTCTGGAGGTCCCTGAGGAGCTGTGAAAAACTCATGAGAAATGAAGTCCTCCCAAGTGATGCCCTGCAAACCAAGCTAATGGATGACAATAATCTTAATGAGAGAAAAATGGTAAACAATGTTGAACTGCTGCTGAGGAGTCTTGTGTTGTACTAGGGTGGTCATCTTCTCAATATTTCGGCACATGAATTAGGGGAGATTCATCATCCTCACCCTCATAAAATGCATCAAAAACCTGATATGATAGGCATATAAACGAGAAAACAAGCCCTCACAACTGAAGTACTTCATTATCAGTTTCATCAAAGGAGCATAAGAATATTTCAGGTACTGAAAAGGAAAAAATCTACTGAGTTGTCTCAAATAACTGGGCTTGATGTACGGTTCATAATGTTGCTTGTCAATTTGCTGCCTCTTGTTCCATTTCTCTCCAATATTAGGAATACCGGTTGCTAGAGAAATAGATTCTGGTGTTAAAGTGAATGTTACACTAGCTAGAGTGGCTTTACCATCATGTAAATGAAGCAGAAACAAGTGGGCCAACTCATGATGATATTGAATTCTACCAACCATCTCATAGGAATCATAATAGGACTAGTGTTAGAAGCATGTGATGGCGAGAGGGCAGGCTTGTAACTCAGCAAGGGTAGTGGGTTTCTCTCATATATGTTTGCCACCTCTATGAGGCCTCCTGGGTGCATGTACCTCTGTAGGAGAATCACTGTGTGTCTCTTCTTCAAGATCATATGAAGGATCAGACTCCATCTCTGCTAGTGGGTGTGTTTTCTTGATGAGTAGTAGGAGGTTTATGGTGTTTTTTTATTTTCTGCCACTAAGGGAAAAGCATATGAGGGACTATGGATGGAGAGAGTATGAGGGATTTTGGGACTGTTGGGATAGGGTTTTGTTAGGGAAACAGGGGATTAGGGAGTGATATGTAAGCTGTAGGGATAACACTTAGGGTTTAGGGATTTATATCTAAGATTTAGGAAAATGGGATTTGGGGATAAGGGGCAGATGATTTTTGGGGTTATGGGAATTAGGGAATGGCGGAATAAGGTGAGAAAATGAGTGAAGGAGTGAAAGGGTGAGGGAATGGAAAAATGGACTTGGCATCCAAATAACCAATACAAACCCTAGGCAACAGTGTCTTGAGAAATGGCAAGAATGTAGGGTTTGATTTTTCTTTTAGATCACCACCATAGATTGAATGAAAAACTCATTTACTAGCAGTGATGAGGACTTAAATTACTTGTACAATGGAAATCTTGGGCGATTTTGGCAATTTGAGAAAGTTTTGGAGTGAAATGGGTTTGGCAGCTCTATGTGCCGTGCCTCAAACCCAATGTGCTGTGCCTCTTGAGTGCGTCGCGCCAGAACAACTTTACAATGGAAATCATGGCCCTATGCACTGCGCTGCTTGTGTGTGCCGCACCACTCACCCAGTGCGCTGCTTGTGTGTGCCACACCACTCACCCTGTGCGCTGCGCCTCTGATTTTGCACAATTTCTCTCCAATTTTGCTTGTTTGCTCACACAAGGCCTTGCTTTGCTCAACTTTGTTCTTTGAATGCAAATGGGCTTTTGATTTGAGGAAAACAATTATATACAAGGAGCTTTTAATTTTTGATTCACAAAAACCCACTTTTACAATGTTTGCAATATGAATTTACTTTTTAACTCTGTTTTTTGAGCTTTTCACTTTTTTGAGTTTTTGATGAACTGAATGACTTGTTTTTTGTTTGCTTTGCAGGGGATTGGAGCTACTGAGGCTGGGGAAGGAGACCATGGTTGCCTCTGAACTGATTTACATATGAAAGAAATGAAATTACATCAATTTATACAATAAAACCTGAAATACTCTATTTTTCCTCAAAACAAAGTTTTGAGGAAAAATACATCTCTGAGAAATTGATTATGAAATTTATTGGTACTGGAACCTCCTCATGTGCCTGCTGACTGTTATTGGATATTTTGAAACCCTTTTTGATGAAACCCTAGACCTAATGATAGTGAAACCCTAAAAAAATGACTCTTGAAATTTTTAAAGACAAAAAGGTGACTGCATATGATTTTGATAAATAAAAATGGGCCAGCAGGTAAAGGACATGAGGGAAACTACAGGAGAAGCCATTACCGTCAGATGATCCATTCGCCTAATGGAATGCAGCTGACTGGGCGGGACACCTAATAAGAAATGCAACAAGAGGATTTGATCTCTGACGGAGGGATGAAGATACCGACACTAACAGAAGATACCATGGAAGACTTGAGTCTATAACATATGAAAACCACCCCTAATCTCAAAAACAACCTAGTTGAAATAGAGCTAGGAAAATTCTTAAATATTAATCCTACTCTAACTCCCGAACAGAATAAGATGTTGTTACAATTGTTATAGAAACATAAAAAGGCACTTGCCTGGGATTACACAGACATGAAAGACATTCACCCTAACCTATGCACCCACCACATCTACTTGAAGGGAGATTGCACTGTAGTTAGGCAACCACAATGATGTATGAACCCAACACTTAAAGAAGTTGTAAAAGAAGAATTGCAAAACCTTCTAAATGCCAACTTCATTTATCCCATCTTTGACAGCCAGTGGGTGTCTCCACTTGTTATTGTTCCTAAAAAGAATAAAAAATGGAAGATTTGTGTGGATTACATAGATCTTAACAAAGTCACTCAAAAGGACCATTTTCCTTTTCCATTTATAGATCAAGTCCTTGACACCTTATCTGGAAATAAATTCTTTTCATTTCTAGATGTGTTTAGTGGTTATAATCAGATATAGATTTCCCTAGAGGATCAAGGTAAAACCACCTTTACTTGTCCTTGGGGGTATTTTGCATAGAAAGTTCTCCCTTTTGGACTCTGTAATGCGCCAACAACCTTCCAGAGGATAGTATTGGGAATATTTGTAGATTTTCTAAATGACTATTTGGAAGTATTCATGGATGACTTTACACCTTATGGTGATGATTTCTAGCCAGCATTAGCCAATCTCAGAAAAGTATTAGAGCAATGTGAGAAAACTAATCTTTCCTTGAGCATTGAAAAATGTCACATGATGATGAATGAAGGAATTGTGCTTGGGCATTATATCTCTGCTGAAGGAATATAGGTTGACCATGCTAAGATAGAAATAATTGTGAAAATTCCAGCTTCCAAAACACAAAAAGAGGTACGTAGTTTTTTGGGACAAGCATGGTATTACAGAAGATTTATATAAAATTTTCTAAGATTGCATCCCCATTATTTTCTCTGCTTACTAAAGATGTAAAATTTTTCTGGTTAGGGAAATATGAATAGGCCTTTGCAGAATTAAAGCAATGTGTATCAACAACTCATGTTTTGCGAGGAACAAACTGGGATCTGCCATTCCATATACCAACTGATGCATCTGATACTGCTATAAGATGTGCTAGGTAAACTAGAAGACAAGAAGCCATATGCCATCTACTACATCAACACGAATCTGACTCCAACAAAATTAAATTACACACTTACAGAAAAGGAGTTTCTTGCAGTACTACATGTTATTAATAAATTTAGGCACTACATCACATGTTATCAAATATTTGTGCACAATGACCACTCTTCCATTCATTTCTTAATGAATAAACCTATTACTAATGGTAGGGTTACACGTTGGTTGTTAATGTTGCAAGAGTTTGATATAACAATGTTAGATAAACTTGGAAAAGATAGTGTAGTGGATGATTTTCTTTCTAGGTTGACTGTTAATAATGATTGCATGCCAGTTGAAGATTCCTTTCCAGATGAATATATTTTTTCTATTTCAACTCACTCACTATGGTATGCAGACATAGCTAACTATCTTACTGCAGGGAGATTTCCACAACATCTACCCTCAAGTGAGAGGAAGAAGATTTTTCAGCAGAGTGCAATATATTCTTGGGTAGAGGGATATCTTTATTACAGAGGGTCAGATCATCAAATCAGGCGTTATGTGAGAAAGGATGAGATTTTTGATATCCTCAAAGTATGCCATGAGGAACGTTGTGGATGACATTTTTTTGAAAAAAGGACAGGGTATAAAGTGCTTTCGACTAGATATTATTGGCCTACGATATTCTAGGATTCAAAGAAATTTGTGAAGGGATGTGAAAATTATCAGAGAATGGGTCAACCACTCCGGTTAGATGAAATGCTGTTACAACCTCAAGTAGTTTTGGAACCATTTGAGAAGTGGGCTTTAGACTTTGTAGGACCAATTAATCTTTCATCTCAGTAGAAGTCCTACATTCTAGTCTGTATATACTATGTCACAAATTGGGTTGAAGCAAGGCACTAACTAGGGAAATTGAAAAAGTTGTTTTCATACTTTTTATTTGAAGACATTTTTGTTCACTTTCGAGTACCTCAAGAAATAGTGATAGATGGAGGACCGTAGTTCACATCTCATTTGATCCAAAAGTTGGTTGAGAAATTCAAGATATGCCATAAAATTACTTCACCATATCATCCTCAGGAAAATGGTTAAGTAGAGAGCACTAATAAGGTTATAGAAGGAATTATCATTAAGATTGTAGCCAGCCACTGGAGGAACTAGGCTGACAAACTTCTAGAAGCACTATGGGCATATAGAACTACATGGAGAAATACTACTAGATTTTCACCATACGAATTGGTGTATGGTAAAAATCCATTACTTCCCATTGAGTTCGACATAAAAACACTTAGAACAACATTTCAAGTGAACCTAGATTTGACTACAGCTCATAAAAATTGGTTAAAGTAGCTAAATGAACTTGATGAGAAGAGACTGGCTACCATCTAGCAAACATACATCATCCAACAACAAAGGGCTAAGTGGCATGACAAGTTTATCAAAAATAGGATGTTTCAGAAAGGCTATTGGGCTCTACTATATGATTCACAATTCAAAGACTTCAAAGGGAAGCTCTGCACTAGGTGGCTAGGTCCTTACGAGGTAGATGCAGTCTTTGACAATGGGACTATGAGATTAGTTACCATAGACAATGAAAAAGTGCCATTGTTTTCCAATGGGCATCGTCTTCGGTTATATCATAAACCTACCTTGAAGGATTCATTTGTTAATATTGTCACAATATCTGATCTCCAAGTTATGGACGTATGGGAAAATTCTCCCGTGCTGCCAAATTCTTGAAATCCAATAAAGGTACCAGCTGAAAACCAACTTCCGTTGGCAGTTGATACACCAAAAAAATGTAATAAAAATAAAAAAATAAGAAATAGAAAAAATAAATAAATAATAATAAATAAATAAATCTTCTTATGAAAACCTCTTATGGGGCACAAGTAGATAATTGTGCCAGCTGAAAACCACTTTGTGTGACTGACACACATTTATATTTATTTTTTTATATAAGCTCTATAACAACATGATATTTATGATATTGATGTATCAAGATGCTTGTTACAAGCTTGTTTTTTTCATTTTATTGTATTGAGAATTCTTTGGTAGGCACAAAAATGCAATGCCGCAAAAGAATATGTTATTGTAATAAAGTACTGCTACAAAATTCAACCAACTTGGAAGAATTCTTTTTCTGTTACATTTGTAACAACTAGTCCGATGAAGATAATTATTGCACGAAACCAGTTCAATTGTCTGCCTCAGTAATTACCATCACTAGTACTCTGTCGTTGGCATTAGTCAAATCACACTTCGGTAAGTCATTCGAAAATATGAATATTGTTCTTTCTTTATTTGGTAATTATAAGTAGTTAATAAGTCACTTTGTTTTGGCGACTGAGGACAGACTTTGCATTTAAGTTGGGGGTGGGGGTTGACAAATCATTTCTTGATCCATGACATAAATCAGTTTAAAGTGAAAATATCCATTAATCATTACCACTTTGCATGATTGATAACCTCATTAATTCAAACTGTATCTAAGTGATATTTCCATACCCTTCAAATTAATGATGAAATGATGCCCCATGTTGTGTAACTTTCTGATTTAATATCCTTTCTTGTCACTCTGATATCCTCCCTAACATAGCTATGCACCCTCACTGCATAGATTCTTTAGGGATTGTGACAGTAAGCAAACAAAATTTCAGAGGCGCTTGTTGTAGAAATTAGTGAGATATTGGTAAGTGAAGGATGGGGGGAGTAGCAGTAAGACATGAACCATATTCCATAGAAGCTTTAGAGAAATACCCCGAAGCACATCAAATCTTCAGGGAGGCAGGATGGATTGAATTTTTTGAGCAACTCAGGGGGTCAGATGAAAATTTTTCCCTGGAATTCACTCAAAATTTAAATAGTAATAAAATGGAGGTTAAAGGCCTAAGGCTGGAGGTTACAGAGGAAGTAATTTCCAAAGTAACAATACTTCGACCTGAGGGGAAGAGGTGGTTCAATCAGAAAATTAATGACCTCGGTCTTAAAGCTGAATTTTTGCAGGGGGAAGAATAATTGGTTAAGAAGGGGAGATGAATTGGCCATCTTTCCCTTCCTCAGACATGGAGTGATGTTTCCTTATTTATCATTACGTACATTACATGTGAGGGGTTCTTGACGATAGTCTTCAACTATCATTTTCCATTGCTGATCCATATTTGACTTGGGAAATTGGTCAATCTCCCTTATTTCCTGTTGGAAAATTTGAGACATATGGATGCTGAGGTAAAGGTAGCCTCTCATCCAGAGAGCTGCATTACCAATCATAGAATTATAAAGCTGATCGTGATGGACGCTCTAGAGCGCCAAGGAAGAAGTTGGGAAAAATTTATTGGTGAAAAAACAAAAGCCCCACAACAAGAACAAGCTAAAACTCCCACAGATGCTTCGAGGGAAGCTGCCATAGCTAAGAAGCAGAGACAATCTTCAAGACTTAGAATCAAGAAAAGGTCACTTGAGAGACTGGTGGGTGGAAGAACACCCAAAATAAGGGTTAAGTTTGTCGCCCAACCAACACCCTCCCCACCAAAGAAGAAACCAACACCCTCACCACCAAAGAAGAAATCAGAACCCTCATTGTCAGAGAAGAATCTAGAACCCTTACTGTCAAAGAAGCCAAAACCCTCACCATTGTCCAGGAAGAGGCTAGGCGAGAAAGAAGAACAAAAGAAGAAGAAGAAGAAGAGGAAGTAGACTAAATAGGAAGATGATTCTTCACCTGGTAAGGACGAAACCCAAACCTTGCTAATTAAAATTGAGAAATTAGAAGAAGAAAACAAGAAATTAAAGCAGCAATTGGGGGGAAGAAAATTGAAAATGAAGATTCCAGGCCTAGAGACATTAGCCAAGATAGTTGATAAGTTAGGATCAGAAACCACCTAGGGGCTTGTATGTATAACATGTGCAGAGGGTTTGGAAACAATAGGGTATAATATCTGTGTTGCAGAGACTATTTCTTAAGGAACCTAAACATAACCTTGAGAGGCTGATACACAAGAACCTGTTGAAGATTCTTCTGTTACACAAGAACAAACATTTGAAATGGAGCACCCCATGAGTTTCAACCTAGATCTGACACACACGAACATGTCCGCGATGCTGCTGTTACACAAGAACCAGCAATTGAGGCAGATGTTTTTGGGGAATAAGTATTGATATTTGCTCCACAAGAACCTATCAATGAAGCTACTATTACACAAGAACCAAAAGCTGAGGCAGAACGACTCAAAACAAAGGATGTTGTTACACCTTCCATTGCTATCACACATGAAATTGCACAAGACCCTCAAGCAGGGTGGCAGTCAGAAAAACGTTTGTTAATATCGGAACTACAGAATTGGAAACAAATGGCACTTTCCCTGAAAAATGGAATGCTTTCTTTAGAAGAAGACTAGAAGGTTATTCATAATCTCAAAGATCAAAGGGCTGCATAATAGCTGACAGAAGAACTGGTAAAGTGGGAAAAAAGGAAGGCTGAAATGGAGAAAGATAAACAGAGACAACAACTTGAAAAGGAGGTTGTGAGGCTGACTGAGGAGAAAGGTAAAATGTATGAGTTAGCCTTGAACCTTTTAGGTTTTAGGTCACCATCTCCATCCTATCTGATCTTCTTGTGGGGAAAATTTTATTTTTTCCAATTGAAAGCTATTTATGAGAACAGACCCTACAAGAGTATTTCCACTCAAACCTTTCTGGAGGTATTTCATTCATGTGATTTTGGTGAGCAGAGTTTTCTATGTGAACTCTTTTTACATAATATATTTGTTGAGCATTCTAGTTTACAAATGGTTGTAAATCTCTCTCCTTATGTTGGAGATTTGCAGCTACGAGCCTTCATATATTTTATGAGGAATCAAACTGATTGGCACCTTGCCACAAAATCATCTGTTGTTAATGAAGAGAAGGCAACCTTGATGGTAAGATCAAAACCGGGCATGGCCACTACTATGAGGCATGAATTTAAGAATTTTCTCAGTAAACATGGCAACAACTATCCCTCTATAGGAGAAGGATTTTTGGATTTTGGTTTAATATTCATGAACAACTGGAAATTCAGGTATTGGTTGGGAGTCTGAAATGGTGGGAAGCTTGCAGTTAGACATTACTAGCAAGGCATCCCTTTGGATACCCCAATTTCATAATTGTTGTTACTCAAGTCCCTGAATATGTGAGAATTGTTAAAATGATGAGAGATTTCTGGATGGGGCTCAGATTCAAATATCCTTTGATTTGGCTTCTAGTTGAGAAATATCAGCCTCACTACCACCTAAACAGATGAGCGTTCCTAGACACACTAGCTTGTGTCTACTAAGGGGTACATGAAAGATGATGAAGACATTGTTGGTGCTTATGACTTCATGATACTGCATCAGCAACATGCTAGTGTCACAATAGCCGAGGACCCTGAAGATTACGAAGAATCTGCATGAGGACATGCAGTGTCTTTAGTTGGGGGAAGATTTTGGGTGAAATATTTAAAGATATTTCACGCATTTTTCCCCATTTTTAGCCATTTTTTCTGATTTGAACTTGCAATCTCCCTAGTCTAATGTCACTCCCTTTGATAAAGAAGAAATATTTTCTTTGACATATGATTATGCTGTTTTCTGCCAAATATTGAATAAAATGATGCTTTCATTGGGATGCCTAACTAGGGTGTCTTTGGAAGAGTTCTTCATAATGTTTTTCTTTCAGGTATTTCTATAGCTAGTGATGGCCATGGATGAGCGACTGTTGTTGTTCCTTGCTGCTACACAATTCGAGTTGCTGTTACACCTTGGGTTTATCATTCTCTACTGTTACACCATGTAGCTACTATTACACTGTGCACTGTTAAGACCGTAGTTGCTACTTTCAAAAACAACTGTCAAAGAGATGCATAAAATAATGAAAATATGGGTAGTTATAACCATGTATCTAGATAGGAAAGGTGTAACCACAATGATCTTTATTTAAACATGTAAAAATTTATGTCTTTTTTATTACTTTTGTTAGCATAATCAGCATGAGAATCATAGATTCTCATGACTGATTTGTTTTTCCAATTTCGAGACTTTGTAAAAGACCTTATAAAGAGAGCTTAGTCTCATGTAAAAGGGGGATAGAAAGACAAGCAGGACATAGATACCGATATTTTGATTTTTTAACTCTTCAACTATTTTTAATACAAATTATATTTGGTTATGTTACCGTAATTTTCGTGTTAAGTTTTTAACAAAGTTTCCATTTTCTTCCTACACCCTACTAGGGAGGAAGGACCCTCCTCTTTAGTAGGGATCCCAATGTTGGTAGAGTAGTTATTTATTTTATGTGTTAAGTGTGGATTTCTTATTATTGTTGTACTTGTTCATTGTGGGATAGATACGCTTCTACTTTTAGATTTACTGCATGTGCTGCTACACAAGTTAATTAATTCTATGTTATTTAATTCTTGATAGTGTATGGCACACCAACCTTTATTCTGAAATTTTTATGAAGTGCAGATTCTTTCCTTGACAAGTGTATTTCATTTTTAAAGTGTGCTTTTTGATTTCTGCAAGTTGAATTTGCATTCTACAAGAGTATTTTAATTCATGCAAGCGTGTTCAATGACATCCTTTCTTTTATGTTTTGCCTGGCTGTTAGATGTATCAACACAGATAGTGCATACACCTTTTAAATAAAAAGACTTACCCTAGTTGATAATTAATGGTTGTGGAAGTAATAAAACTGAACAAACAGTTGTGTCACACTTCCCCCAGTCTAAGGAAGGTGCACTCCAAGTAGCCTTAAACTTTGATATGATCTATGCCTAGTCAGGTTATGTTTACACTGTCATCCCTGATCTGCCTCAGCTTGGTGTTGCTAATGCATTGGGAGCATCTCATGCCGCATATGGCATAGTTGGAACCATTTCACACCCTCAAGCATATGCTCCACCTTAGGGAGGGACCAATTCCAATTACCATTATTCCTCCCCCAATCCTCCACAAGGAAAACCTTAGCCAAGCCCCAGCACGCCATATGCATATCCCCATCCACATCAACAAATGCTAGGGACAACTATTGCACTGCCTTTTTATCCCAATGTTGCCCCATCTCCTTATTATTAGTATGCATCACCTAGCACTCTAGCCCCTCCGGCACCGGTGCCCCAACCCCCCATGCTTTCTCCCACTCTGCCACAACAACCACCTCCTCCACAAGCTCAAGTGTATGCTCAGCAGAGCGGACTCAATCCCCCTAACCTCAAGAAAAGGAACAAGGGTAAGGGTAATTGGAACCAATGGTCTCAAGGTAATCAAGGTAACCAGGGTCCTCCACCACCACTCCTCCTCCACCCCCTACTTCATTTCAACCAACAATGCTTACCAATCCTTTCCTTCACCGAGGATACATAGCTACCCAACCTACACAAGGTGAGGTAACTCAGCTAGCTCCACCATCTATTCACCATAATTATCAAATTCTTATGATTAATTCTGATGAGGTTAACACCGAGCAAGTCAACCTTCAAACTCGATTGCGCCAAAATGACAAGCCATTCGATAAGTTAGTGACTGAGTCCCAACCCCAAGTTTGCACTGAGCCTCTATCATCATCCAATGGTACCTTATAGATCCCTCAACCTAACGTCGAGGTTATTCCCAAGATCCCCAAACGTCCTGTTGTCCCTTAAGAAACCAATTTCTTGGTTGTGTATAATTTTTGCTTAAGACATTAATGTTTATTGTTTATGTCACTTAGTTGTCACTTAATTGTATGTTGTATTCTCAAATGAAGGACCTGAAAGACCTGGTTTTTAACCCTCAATACTTAGGTGACATGAAAGTCTCAGAATTCCATTTGATTGCTGAATATGAATGTTGAATGAATAATGCTAAGAGAAGTCAGAGACAATATGTCGTTTCACACAGAATCTACTATCTGTGACACTTAGAGAATTTAAAGACAATATGCTGTTTTACACAGAAACTACTATCTGTAACTTAGAAGAATTGTAGAGGTAGGAACTTCAAGTATAGGATCGTTCTTTTAAGGAATTTTAACTTCATTTACATAAGCAAATAAAGACCTACTGCTTCGTTACCATACTTAAGAGAAGAAGACATATGATGACACATAACAGAGAAGTCACAAAATTGTTGGAAATAATACTGAGGGGGGGGGGGGGGTGAATCAGTATTATTAGATCAATAATTTAATTTTCAAAATTGATTTATATACGCTACTTCAGCTTAGTGAACTAGCGCGTATACGCAACTGTACTTAATGCAACCAACATATATGTAGAGATCTTTTGATTTACTCAAATTATCATGCATTGAACTTTAACTAGTATATCAGGAATTCATTAGACAATGCAGTAAAAACAGACTAAAGCATCACACATAAGCAACACACACGAACACCAAGATATAATGTGGAAACCCAATGTGGGTGAAAACCACCAACTGTTGTCGTCCTTGTCTTCTTTTCATAATAAGAAAATTCTATTTACAGTTTTTGTATTGGTGCAGTCTTATACCAGTACGCAGGCTTCTACCTGTAGAAGGCTACAACCTTCTCTCATTCTCCAGCTTCTACTAGAAGGGAGCTACAACCCCCTAGCTCTTGTACTAGTTGATATGTTTACTAGTAAGTAGGTGCCGGCCTATAGAAGGCTACAACCTTCTCTTTTCTTCCAGTTACCATGTTTCATAAATTTTCAGACTGGATCCATCAAAAACATCATTCAATCATCAAATATATTTGCATCAACCAATCTCCTTTTGAACCAATCACAACCGAATAAATCAATCACTTTGACAACCCATCAATCTGATCATTCAAAATGCTATCACCAGAATATAGTATCCAGAACCCAAGCCAGAACCCAGAACACTGCAACAACAAACAAAAGAAACTAAAACATATTTTATAAGGTATACACTACTTCCATGTGTTGAACCTGTGTGCATACGCACTTTCCTCAAAACGAACTAGCGTACATATCTGCAAATAAAATTTATGATGTATACGCTGTGTTGGTATGCAGAACCAGCGTGTATACATTCCTTTTCTAAAGTGAACCTGCGTAAAAATATGTAAATGATGATTTAAACATTACAACTATTCCAGACTTCAGTCACACCCAGATCATCATATTTACAGACTACAACATGCGCTAGTTATTCAGATACATGACCAAACCACATAAAGATAACTCACTTCAAGCCTTAAGATCACGATACATCATTAGATCTTATCCTTCATCAAACATTAAGGTTCATCCTTGGTTCAGATCAAGCACAACACCATAAGCCAATAATCTGCATATTATATCTCACACTTCATCAGATATTCAATACTTGCATACCTTGGCCTAATGATCTTCTCCTCCTTTTATAGTTTGTAGGCCTTTCTCAATACCATGGACCAAAACCACTTAGGACCAATACCTTGGACCAAATACCTAGGGTCAATACCTTGGACCCGATACCTTGGACCAATACCATGGATCAAAATACCATGGACCAAATACTTCGGACCAAAAACTTAGTTTTCCAAGGTATACGCGCTTTTCCTTTTGTGAAAGTGCATGTGTGCGTATATGCGACTTGTATAAAGTGAACTTGGATGTATATGCGGCTTGGCCAATGGTGAACCTGCTTATATCTCTCTTTCTTCATTCTGTGAAGTCTGATTTGTAACTCTGTGCTGTTAACCTGATGTACTGTGATTTGTCATCTGAGTGAGTTTCCATCAAGGACAACACCTGTGTCATAATGCTAACAATATGCTCTTTTGTGCTTGATGGCAAAACCAAGTCACTCTCCCCCTTTGACATCAAGGGCAAAGGGTCATGCTCCCCCTGAGTACATGTTGAATTCTATGATATGTTGAAGTGTACTGATTGAGCTCCCATGATCGAGTCCATGCTCCCCTTAAGCACATGCAAGGTCTGTAAAAAGATAACATGACTCTATACATACATCACCAATGACCTTCCTATCACCAAAGACTCATACATACATCCATCTCCCAACCAAATGGGGATTTACCATATTTGACTCATCCACCCAACCAAGTGGGGATATACCAATTGTTTATACAAGAAACATTACATCATCCGTCCCATGCATAGTGGGGTTACACATTAGGTCTTTTCATGATCTTTACATTAAATGATATACATGACATATATAACAGAGACCAAATATCTTAAACAAGAACATGATAATCATCAACAACTATCATCAGCAGCGTCTGTCAATCAGCGTCCAGACCACCAACCATGTTCTCCCCCTGAACCTGTTCCACCTATTCACTAACAGATCTGTTCATTGCATGTGTCAGTAAGAGATATAAAAGCATCATCATCAATCAAATATACATCAGGTTATCAACAACTTTATGAGGATCAATATATTTCCATATATTATCAATAAATTGTAGTCATCATCAAACAGAGCAGATAATTGACAGAAACATAGTAGACCCCTTTTTGCCTGAGTCTAGCCCATTGCTTTTCTTCAAACCAACACATATGTGACTGTGACCTCAAAAACATGCATATGTACGCGACTACGCTTCATGCAACTTGCGTATAACCACCTTTCTCTAAAGAAAATAGGATTTAACGGTAGGATGATGCAACAACTACTCCCAACTTTTGTCTGAGATATTCAAATGTCTCTTTGGGAGGTGGTTTAGTGAATATATTAGCAACCTATTCTTTGGAGGGAACATACTCCAATTTGACCTTTTGTTCAAGCACTTGTTCTCGTAGAAAATGATATTTGATGGGTATGTGCTTGGTCTTGGAGTGCATGATTGGATTCTTTGAAATACTGATGGCACTTGTATTATCACATAGAATGGAGATGGGTGGATTACATGTGATCTGAATGTCTTGCAAGGTTTGCATCATCTAAAGTAGTTGTGTGC
Organism: Pinus taeda; assembly: GCA_000404065.3. NCBI lineage: Eukaryota > Viridiplantae > Streptophyta > Pinopsida > Pinales > Pinaceae > Pinus > Pinus taeda. The sequence goes on along the minus strand of APFE030996344.1, from coordinate 81,627 downwards.
AGCAAGATGCAACAACCACATATTCTGCTTCAGCTGTAGATAATGCAATTGAACTTTGTTTCTTGCTGAACCAAGACACTAACCTGGAACCCTAGAATGCACCACCACTAGTGCTTTTTCTGTCATCAACACTTCGTGCCCAATCTGCATCTGTATATGCATGAAGTGTAAGATCTGTATCTCTAGGATACCATAAACCAAAGTTCTGTGTTCCTTGAAGATATTTTAAAATCCTTTTGATTGCCTGAAGGTGTGATTCCTTTGGATTTGCTTGGAATCTTCCAACTATTCCTACTGCATGCATGATGTTAGGTCAGGTACTTGTTAGATAAAGCAGACTGGCAATCATGGATCTGTAAGTTGGTTGATGTGCCGCCACTGATTCATCATTTGAGCTGAGACTGCATCCTGTTACCATTGGGTACACACTGGTTTAGAATCTTCCATGTCGTACTTTTTCAGGATCTATTTGAGATATTTGGTTTGTGAGAGAAAAATACCATCTTTATTTTGCTGAACTTGTAGACCAAGAAAGTAGGTAAACTCACCAAGAAAGGACATTTCAAATTCTTGCTGCATTACTAAAGCAAAATTCTGACTCATGGATTCTTCATTGCTACCAAAAATGATATCGTCAACATAAACAACAATTCTTAGCAATTTACCAGTGTCAATCTTTGTATATAGATTGCTATCTGTTGACCCCTTTGAAAAACCCTGTTGGTGGAGATATTTGTCAAGACGGTAATACTAGGCCCTTGGAGCCTATTTTAGACCATAGAGAGCTTTTTTGAGTTTGCATACAACTTTTGCATCATTTCCGAGAATGAATCCTTCTAGTTGTTCAATATAGACTTCTTCTTCTAAGTCTCCATTAAGAAAGACATATTTTACATCCATTTGATATACTTTGAATTTCTGAAAACTAGAAAGAGATAGAAACATTCTTATGGCTTCAAGTCTAGCAATAGGTGCAAAAGTTTCTTCAAAATCTATACCTTCTTGTTGAGCATATCCTTTGCTAACAAATCTAGCCTTGTTTCTAATAACTTCTCCATTTTCGTTCAGCTTGTTTTTGAATATCCATTTAGTTCCTATGGTATTCTTATCATGAAGTCTAAGAACTAATTCCCAAGTATTATTCTTTTCAATTTGCTCAAGTTCTTCATTCATGGCCTTGACCCAACATTCATCTCTGCATGCTTCATTTACATTTTGAGGTTCAGTGGAAGATAGTAATGCTAGATAGCTTGAGGCTTCGAGTTCTTCTTGTCTGCATACCTGCCCATTTTTTCCCTAAAATTTGAGTTTCTGGATTATTTTTCTAAACATACCTGGGTGGAGTCTTTTCTTCTATTGTTATCTCTTCCTCTGGTGCTTCATTGGTTTCTTCTTTAGAATCAGTGTGAATTGATGTGGGAAAATGATCCCCATCTTCTTCATTGTCATAATCTTTGGTTTTTATCTGTTTTGGATTTTTGCATGCTTCATCAACTACAACATCAATACTTTCAATAATTTTCCCAAGTCTTTTATTATATAATTTATATCCTTTACTTTGGGAAGATTAGCCAAGAAGAATGCCTTCATCTTCTCTAGGTTCAAACTTACCAAGTTTTTCATCAGTGCTTTTGATGTAACATTTGCTTCCAAAAACTTTGAAGTATTTACAATAGGAGTCTTACCATACCAAAGTTCATGTGGAATTTGAGTGCTGTTTACTCGAACATTTGCTTGGTTAAGAATAGTGATGGTGGCGAATGCGGCTTCACCCCAAAAGGTTGCAGGAGTTCTAGATTCATCTAGCATAGCACGAGCCATTTGTTGAACAATTCTGTTCATTCTTTCTACCACTCCATTTTGCTGAGGAGTCCTTGCGATGGAGAACTGCCTTTTTATTACATGTTGTTCACAAAAGTCAAAGAATTCATTCGAGGTAAATTCCCCACCTCGATAAGATTTGAGGCATTTGATTTTGCGATCTGATTCATTTTCAACCAAAGTTTTGAAGGCTTTGAACTTTTCAAATGCTTTGTCTTTATGCTTTAGAAGACCTATCCAACACATTCTAGAAAAATCATCAATGAACAACATAAAGTATTCTTCTCCATGAGGTGACTTTTTCCTTGATGGTCCACATAAATCAGTATGAACAAGTTCAAGAGGCTTACTAGCTGACCCTTCCTTTTCGATGAATTGAGATCTGGTTTTCTTACTGAATTGACATGATTTGCATATATTATTTTCAAAAATTTTGATATCTGGAAGATCACGAACAACCTCGAATCTGCATGATTTTCTTATTTGAGAAAAGCTTACATGTCCCAATCTTCTGTGCCATAGCCAGTTTTCATCATTTTTGCTTAGATAGCACTGTTGTTGTCCTCCCTCGAGTATGTATATGTTGTTTGGAGTTCTTGTACCTTTAATCACAGTTTCTCTTGTATCAAGCTCACGAACAACACATCCATTTGATCGAAACACTACTTCATTTCCTTGATCACACATTTGACTCACATTCAAAGGTTATGCTTTAAGCCATCAACATACATAACATTCCCAGCTTTAACTCTCTCTTTCAAGAAAACAAAGCCTTTACCTTTTATGACAGCAAGAGTGTCCTTTCCAAATGAGACACTCTTTTCCTTTTCTAAGGTATTATATGAGTGTAGTTTTTCTTTGTCACCTGTAATGTGTTTTGAGCATCCACTATCGATGTACCACTAGTTTTCTTGTCCTTCTGCATACAAGGCTATACCACATCTTTCTTTTTGCAGTTCTATCTTTCTCAATATTTTGGCATTTAATGGAGTTTGCTCCTTTTGAGATATTTTCCGAAATTTACTCCCGCATTCATATTCTTCATGGCCAAAGTTATTAAAGATTGAGCATTCTATTTGATTTTCAAGAAGAGAAATTTATTTTCGGAACTTTTCTTGATCCCTGTCACATTCCTTTGATTTCATGCTTCTCTAGTCATGATGGTTTTGTAAGAAACACATTGAGTAGCTTTGTGTCCAAAATTATGACATGAGAAACATTGACCATTAAAGAAGTTCCTGTGATTATCGAATCTACTCACCTGGTGATTGTAGTTTCTATTGATATTCATATTTGAAGCAAATTGAGTACGATTTACCTGAGGTTGGTTGTGGCTTCTGTTCATTGTTGAAGTAAATTGAGCCTAATTTACCTGGTGGTCTGCTTTATGCCTTTGTTGACGATTGTCATTCTATTCACTGCTCTTTGCTGCATCAAGATAGCTTTTAGTGGAGGTTGACGACTTCTGTGCTTGAGACGCTTCTTCAGTATATCCAAGACCTGCCTTTATCAGAGGAGAATGCTGCACTTTGATAATTTCATTTAAGGTTTCTGATCCTTTAGCAAATCTAATATTGAGAGCTTTTTTTTTCTCAAGATCCTTTCTTAGACCCACAATTTCACATTCTAGTTTTTCATTGTGTTTTTCTTTTTCAGCAAGTTGGTATGTCAATGTATCTATAATCATATTATTTTCTTCTAAATAGATTTTGAGTTTAGGGATTTCTTCATAAAGGTCATCTTCATCTAAAGCATCCAAAATATCATCATCTTCATAAGCCATCAGAAGTCTATAGTCATTAGTATTTTCATCTTCATCACTATTTGATAGCCCATCACTATCTTCATAAGTATCGTAGCTCTTTTTACTTACACTTTGTTTTGTATTCCATTTTACAGATTCCTTCCCTTTATCATATTTATCTTTATGAGGACATTTGGCAGCATAATGACCGACTCTACCACAGGCAAAAAATTTGAAAGGTAGTTTACCTCTGAATCTTCCGGAACCCCGTTGAAGCTTCTTGACAAAGTTTACTTCCTCTTCTTCTTCTGAAAGATGTCCTGATTCATTGAGTTCTTCTTTTCCTTTTGCTGAAGCTTTAAATGCGGCTTCTCTCATATCTGATGGACTTCCTTTTTCTCATCTCAAAGGCAGTTAAGATTTCGTGCAGCTGTGTCATAGTAATAGTCTATAGATCCTGATTTTCTTCTATGGCAGATAATTTTGATTCAAACTTAGCAGGCAAGGATCTTAAAACTTTTTCAACTAAGGTAATTTCCTTTATCTCTTCACATAGATTCTTCATGCAATTAACAACCTCATCTATACGTAAGAAGTACCTAGCTATACTTTCATCATTTTTCATCTTGAGAGTTTCATATTGAATTCTGAGAGTTTGCAGTTTAGCACGTTTTACGTGAGAGACTCCTTCATATCTTAGAACGATTTTGTCCCATATTTCTTTGGCGGATTTGAACTGCATAACTTTGACAAACTCTGATTGTGACAGACTTCCCAACAATGTATTGACAACCTTGGCATTGGTTTCATATTGCTTTTTACCTGCCGTATCTGTAAGATTTTCTCATGGAAATGTATATCCTCCTTCCACGATTTCCGAGACATTTGTTCCAAGTGATTGAAGATAGGCTGTGGCTCTTACCTTCCAATAAACAAAGTTTCTCTCATCAAAGATTGGTGGTCTGATGGATCCCCCACTTTCTTGATTATTCATGATGCTGGATCTTCCTTCAAGCGATCAAGCTTCTTCTGAAGGACTTGCTTTGATACCAATTGTTGGAAATAATACTTGGGGGGGTGTGAATCAGTATTATAAGATCAATAATTTAATTTTCAAAACTGATTTGTATACGGTACTTTAGCTTAGTGAACTAGCATGTATACGCAACTGTACTTAATGCAACCAGCGTATATGCAGAGATCTTTTGATTTACCCAAATTATCATTCATTGAACTTTAACCAGTATATTAGGAATTCATTAGATAGTGCAGTAAAAACAGAATAAAGCATCACACATAAGCAACACACATGAACACCAAGATATAAGGTGGAAACCCAATGTGGGTGAAAACCACCTGCTGCTATCGTCTCTATCTTCTTTTAATAATAAGAAAATTTTGTTTACAATTTTTGTACTGGTGCAATCTTATACCAGTATGCAGGCTTCTAATAGAAGGCTACAACCTTCTCTCGTTCTCCAGCTTCTAATGGAAGGGAGTTACAACCCCCTAGCTCTTGTACTAGATGATATGTTTACTAGTACGTAGGTGCTAGCCTACAGAAGGCTACAACCTTCTCTTTTCTTCCAAGGACCACTTTTCATAAATTTTCAGACTGGATCCATCAACAAAATCATTCAATCATCAAATATATATGCATCAACCAATCTCCTTTTGAACTAACCACAACCGAATCAATCAATCACTTTGACAACCCATCAATCTAATCATTCAGAGTGCTGTCACTAGAATACCGTAACCAGAACCCAGAACACTCCAACAGCAAACAAAAGAAACTAAAACATATTTTATAAGGTATACTCTACTTCCATGTGTCGAACCTGCATGCATACGTGCTTTCCTCAAAGCGAACCAGCGTACAGATCTGCAAATCAAATTTATGATGTATATGCTGTGTTGGTATGAAAAACCAACATGTATACGCTCCTTTTCTAAAGTGAACCTGCGTACAGATCTCTAAATGATGATTTAAACATTACAACTATTCTAGACTTCAGTCATACCCAGATCATCATATTTATAGACTACAACATGCGCCAGTTATTCAGATACATGACCAAACCACATAAAGATAATTCACTTCAAGCCTTAAGATCCTGATACATCATTAGATCTTATCCTTCATCAAACACTAAGGTTCATCCTGGTTCAGATCAAGCATAACACCATAAGCCAATGACTTGCATATTAGATCTCACACTTCATCAGATATTCGATACTTGCACACCTTGGCCTAATGATCTTCTCCTGCTTTTATAGTTTGTAGGCCTTTCTTAATACCATGGACCATAACCACTTAGGACCAATAACTTGAACCAAATACCTAGGGTCAATACCTTAGACCTTATACCTTGGACCAATACCATGGATCAAAATACCATGGACCAAATACTTCGGACCAAAAACTTAGTTTTCCAAGGTATACGTGCTTTTCCTTTTGTGAAAGTGCGTGTGTAGGTATACATGACTTGTATACAGTGAACCTGCGTGTATACGTGGCTTGGCCAATGGTGAACCTACGTATATCTCTCTTTCTTCATTCTATGAAGTCTGATCTATAACTCTGTGCTGTTAACCTACTATACTGCGATCTATCATCTGAGTGAGTTGCCATCAAGGACAACACCTGTGTCATAATGCCAACAAAAATCATACCCAAAAATGTGTGGAAAACTTCTGATTCTTTCATTAATCAACAGTTTTATCAAGAATACAGTGGTCTAGTCTCCAGGTTCTTCAAAATTACAACCCTCTCCCTGTAAATTCTTCTCTTTTTATACATTATGAGACAATTGGTAATCACCAAAACTTTCAAACTGCTTAACTATCTCCTAACTGTCTAAAGTAAAAATCACTACAGAATATTACATTAGAGGGTAAAAGACACCTCATTCTCAAGAAAACAAAATAACGGGAAGTAACAGAAATTAGAAAACTGATGATGGTTTCTCACTGTTCGGCTGTGGCTTGGCTGCTGATGAAGTTTATCTGTAGATGTTTTGATAATAGTTAAACTATTTTAACACAACACACTACATTTTAACAAAACTTTGTGCATGAAATTGGGCCCACGTATGCATCAGAAATGTTTTGCTTGGATAAAACACAAGGAAACCCGACCAATCACAATTTCTAGAAACCAAAGGAATAAAGCCCCAATTCATTACATATCAGGTCCACCTGAGCTGTGAACCCACGCGCGCATTTGAGCGCGATCACTGTCCAATCACCCATTCAATGGACGGTCCAATCCTTTGGAACTCAACAAGACTTTAAACCTGTTAAACAAAACCTTATCGCTTCTGCTTTTTCAACAAGCCTTTGACTTCCTCATAGGCCCGATAGGAAATAAAACTGTAGTTAAAAGGCTTATCGGGTCCGATTTTAAAAATAAAACCTGTGCACTTTTCAACGCGATATCTGTCGGATCTGTTTTAGCAAGCAGACAACCCTGATCAACTGAGGTTTTAACTCAACTTTATAATTTATAGTATCTAATTTTGAATTAACCCTCGCGCTTGTTAACTACGTGATTACCATCAGATCTATTGCCTTCCAAGCGGATGGCTCATATGTTCTTGCGGGTTTCTCACATTCAAAAGCCATTAATAATATAAAATAAGTCATTTCTTTCAAATTTATGCATTTCCTCTTATTTCTGCTATAACATAATATTTTATTTTTTTCCATGTTTGAAATAAAACTAAAAATAAAATTAAAAGGACAATGGATGCTATAACAGGTCCATTACATTAAAATGTTGCTTCTGCCAAAGCCTCCCATATATATAGCATAGTAGATGACTTGGCGTAGTCCCCTACTACCATGTCAATGCTGGAAGTTCTTTAGACATGCCCATCCCAATGAAAAGCTCTACTTTCTTCTTTGGGTGGCGTGGATCCCCAAGACAATCATATGATTGTTTTTCATGTTGACAAGTTAGAAAATCCCCCCCTTCCTTCATCCGTTGCATTTCAAATACCAATCTCCATTAGAAACACCATTGTTCAATGGTGTATGATCAATGAAGGTGCTTCCACCCGTGTAATGGCTACCAGTGTTTGGAAGCAAATTGGTTCCCCCAACCTATCCCCATCCACCATCAATCTTCATGCATGGGATGGTCATCCTTCACAACTCCTTGGATTATATCACAACAACCTAGTCACAGTTGCTGACAAGATTGTCTCTATTGACATTAAAGTCATTGATGATCCCCTAGACTACAACATCTTTTTGGGTCATATTTATACTTATGCTATTTCATATGTCGCATCTGTGGTTCACCGTAAGATGTGATTTCCCCATAAAGGAAATATTGTCACCATTAATCAGTTGATGTACCATGACCCCAAAGCCTAGATTTCACCTTAGTTCAACATTTCTTCCATGGCTGATAATAAGACTATCTCGTCCTTCACCAATGTCTCTCAAAGAGTCTACAAAGATTCCACTTTGCTTGGTGCTTACTATGCTCCACCACCTACCCCTTCTAGGCCAAGCTCATCTAGTGTTTGCATGCTCAAAGCATCATGGGCCACCCACAAATGGTTTGGTATGCCTTCACAGCAGACAAAACTGCGACAACCTACTGTTCCTAACTTGGCCCAACCTTATGGCACTACTCTTCAAGGATCATTTCCTTTTTTTGGTGTCTCTCCTAACCTGTTTTTGCCAGAAACCATTCCCCTAGGCCTTAACCATCTCATAGCAGTTCCTCCAGGCCACTATCCTTCTGGTCAGATACCATTCTTCTTTCCACCCCCTACAGTTTATTCTACACTTTTTATGGCTACATTGAGTTTACCCAAAATGATCTTGGAGATCCTAGTTTGGTACATCAATCCTCCCATAAACACTCCATCCAATCAAGTTAAACATTACACTGCTTTGACCATGGTCCAAACTATTGTTCCTACCCATGCCTTTGCTTCAGTTCCACAACAACCTCAACATGAACTTACTCCTATTGCGAAAGCATCTGGTGAGGGGGGTAAAGACTATAAAAAGGGAACTAAAGACAAGGCACCCCCAACAACTCCAGCTCCTCCTAAGCTGCCAAAGCCAATTCCTCCATGTGATTTTTATGATGTTACCAGTCATGCCACCAATAATTTTCCTGAACTCCCTCATGTCAAGGATGTGGTCGCTGATACCTTCCCTAATTATAGCATTCCTTAGGTCCATGTCACCTTACCTGAGTTAGCTAAGAAGAACAGATCATTTCACACAAATCACCCATGTGATTTATGCGATAATTATGGCCATTATTCTCATTGTTATCCCTGTCTCGAAGATTTTCGTGGTAAACTTCAAGTCCTTCGCGAATTAGAGGCCACTCGTAGTGATTCCACCTCTCCTCTTCCTTCGAATTCTAGTTCCATTCCTACACCGAAACAAGAGGTCTCTCAACCAGCCATTGTGATCCTTCCCCCTGATGTCGAGATGATGGGTAATACCACTACCATTATTTACCTATCGTCATCTATGAGATCGATGCATTGGAACTCCCTTGGTGTCTCCTATTATGATTCCGTTGAAACTCATTCAATGAACACCCTGGTCTCAACATCGGTAGATATTCCATCCAATTGTCATATGTATTCCAACCTTGATGATGCATATGTGAACCTTGTCTCTCATTTAGATGCTTCGAGTAGATCTTCTCCATCATGTGGTCCCTCTTCCTCTAGTCTGTCCATCTTTCATTCTGATGAAGACATCATGGAAGCTATGACCACTCCTGATTATCCTTGGGATGATATGCACCATCATGCTACTTCCTTCCACAACAAACCTATGACCAATATGTTGTGGAGTCAAAATACTTCATTCATGGTGAAGTTGATTGGTTTAAAAATCCCATTCTTGCACCAGATGCTTTTGAAGAAGGAAATATGGATAACAATTCCCCTTCCACCAATAACCAGGATGAATATTATGTTGTGATAGGTTTTTTAGGCGATGCCCTTAACTGTCACATCCTTCACCTTCATGTTTTTTTTTATTACTTGCTACTTGTTATGCAATTGAATGACATTTATTGCGTGCATAATCCTTTCCTATTTAGAAAATATCTATGAGTTAATCTTTTTACATGTGAATTTGAATCCATTTCATTCAATCATGTTCCTAGAGCCCATAATCACTATGTATATACCATTTCTAGTAATAGTCTGAATTGGCATTTATCACATGTAAGAAGACATCCATAAACAAATGGCGAACCACAATCGTCACAAAAAGATGCATAATCATGTATCATAATACAGTGTTTTGAGTCCAATACTCTAAATACATCTGACATGCTCATTCGCATGTTATCATAAACCAAAAATCGGGACCCACATGTTCCTATACTTAATCACTATCATTTGTAGGCTCTCGAGCCAACAAATCCATTCCCCTAGCTTGTAGATCTCGTACTGCCTGACCGACCATCGCAATGTGCCTCATGATTCCTCGCCACTTTGAGGGAAGACCTATGCACTCATCTGTATACCAATATTATAGCTCATGTTACCCATGCTCTATCACCCCGATCAGTAATACGTCGCATCTTTGTGAGAGATCCTTCATTAGAGCATCACCACCTCGTCTCTGTTGTGATGTGGCCCCACCCTGATCTGCAGCCCAAGGCATTGTGACTCGCTCCGTGTATCTTGCTGGCCTCACTGGTTCTATACCTGCATACCACAAAGTTTAGAAATCAATACCACATACCTATATTTATTAAACTATAAGTGCATCAAATGTATAACAAATTTCACTTACCATCTGGACCCCATACTCGTCCTGGCGGAAGTGGTAATTTAGGATCCCTCTGATTGTTCATGATACTATATGGATAGTCATCTATGTACAATGGAATCTGGTCCCAATGAGAAAAAAACCAAGTTGAAACACTTTTCCGACTCCTCCTCCTCCACTCGTCGCATCGTGGGCTCCTATGGGTCCCCATCACAAATCTGAACATGAGGTTGAATAATGGGGATCTTCTCAAAGAAGAGTGAGAATAAAACTATCCCAAATGAACATTTTTTGTTGATCCTCCGTCTGCATAGTGTCAACTGTTGTTTCAAAGATGAAAACATCATTTGGGCTCAACCATAGTGGGTCCCTCCCAACACACTCTCCACCAGCATCATCCACCCTCCAGTGATATGGTGGAAGGCATGACTACCCGGCTGTAGCTCGTGTCTCAAGCCTCTCCAAGTCATTGATCTATATGGTCATGCCCTTTGCATCAATCCCCGGGATGTAGTGGCGATCGACACACTCAACTATATGCCACCCACGAGGCGACACTAGATGTATCTCCCCTACCACCCCCAAGGGGGCAATTCTTGCAGAAAATATATGTCTTGGATTGTGATCTCGATCTTGTGCCCTTGTACTACAAAGGCTTCCTGATTTGGGTCCTAGTAATTCACTATCCTCGACAATAAGGGCTCACCCGCCCTCATCATAGGGTTCTCTAAGAACTTCAGCATGCCATATCATGCCAACACCCCTCTCACTGCTTGATTCCCTTGAATCTCAGAATGGAGGGACTCCAAATCTCATTCTTGCCATGATAACTTTAGCTCTACCATACCTGCAAAATACCATTATGTTTTGTCAGTCCAAAGTCAAAGGCATGCATGTCTAGTAACTAGCTTCAGCTCATAGCAGACCACCATTCTTGCCAATCCTCTTAGCCTGGAACACAATTTTTTCCCTCAAAACTATGATAGACGCACTTATGGCCCAGTTTCCGCATTCCAAAATGTAGAATAGGCCCCCAAAAGCAGGTTCCGACCATGAGGATGAGCAGGGGTCCCTCACAATGAAATGAAGTCATAATCTAAAAATATGATCCAACAAAAATGATGAGTAAGGTTAGGCCACCTACCTCCAACTTGCAGATCCTAATTCCAACAGCCGATTTGTCTGCTATGGTCTCCACAAGATTTAGGGCCTTCTCCTCCTCTCCAAATTCTCCACATCTCACTATGCAAATGACTTGGATTTGGGGACAAAATGCCCTTTTATAGGAATGACCCTAGTTTTTCCATCACCCATTGCGACTAAATAGTAGACCTGTTTGATGAACTATCAGCATCGTTGGAAATATTCACCGAGTTTTATAATGGATATCTCTTTGTTTTTGGTAGTTTGATACTTCACCGGGAAGCCATTTTTTCCATGAGGTCTCACTTTGCTGCTTATTGAAACCAAATTTCTTCATTTGAGCCACCTGTACTCTGGTACCACTTTACCTTTGCACTGGTTGACTCACAGGTTGATTTTCGTCATGAGTAACCATTGTTTACTCATGTTTTTATGGTCCCCTCCAGGCCTCCCCCACGTGGCAGTATCATCAAGTCACCCTTGTTCAAAACATCAGAGATGAGTCACCCTTATATTTATGGAGTCTGTTCGAAGTACCTTTGTGTCCCATTACAGTGTTTCATATGTCGTTGTGTCACATCCCTCCCATTTTTATCTTATTTGGCCTCCAACTCTACCTCTCTATCGTTATTGAACCCCTATTTGCGTCATTGACCATCCCCTCCAGAAACAAGTCAATCGCTACAAGGTAAACCATACTTATTATGCTATGACAAGGGAATTCATCAGTCTTCCACCCATCTTGTTTCATTCCATCATCATCCCTGGTGTCAGTCCATTAGTCACTTTACTATGATTCCTCATGCCTTTGTTAAGGATTCCCTATTGCCTTAACTCTGGCAGGCCCTCTTCTATCAACCTCAACACATTTACTCCAGAAGATTGGCCTAGAGGGCGGTGTACCTTAGTTCTAGCTTCGATCTTTGTTCAGTGACTCGGATCAAGAAAAGGGACTCATCGTTGCCCTTTGAGTTGGTTGTTTCTCATGTGCTTGGCGCCAGCTCCTTATCACAGAATTGAGATTCATACACTTGACTGTTCGATGATCTAGACGATTGTCCCAGTGATTCCTAGGTGTGTGTGAGATGTTCCAGACCTCATGAGGGGGTGTCCCTTCAAGTAGCCCCCCACATTCCCAGATGACCATAGATGTTGATCCAACCCCAGATGTAGTTTCGCAGATATGATGGGTTTGGTTTCCACCACTTGCAGCACCTACAACATGCATGTTTCCTTCAGATGATCCATTAAGATATTCATAGCCCTTAACCTATTAAACATGTATTATTTGGTTGTGATCCCCCTTCACCATGTATTCTTGAGGGGCATTGTGACACATGTACTCATATTTTCTTGTATTCAGTCTCGACCTCTGTTTTTCCAGGCACATTATGTATATGGGATCCATTGTATTATTTTCTAGCCCATTCATGCCATTGTATCATGTATCATGTACTTTGTAGCTCAGTCCCACATTGCTGGGCTCATCATTATTATTTGTATGCAATTATCTTAGTAGGTATGGGTATGCCTCCCTCACTTCATTTGAGATCATGTAATTCCACATAAAAAGAGACTTCTATTAGTTTAGTAGACCTCCTCCCTCCATTTTTGTCTGTCCTTGTATTGCTTCAGTTCTTTCTCTCTCTCTCTTTGACTCCCATTTTTGTGTCTAATGGAAGTGTAACCTACAATGTATTTCAGTCATACTATTTTCTCCTAACACTCATATGTGTGGGGGAAATTTGTTATCACCAAAAAATGATCACCTAGCCATTTTTAACTAGGTGGATCGAAATACTCCATGTAGGATTAATTTTACCATAGTAAAATCACTTTCACTATGGAAAATAATTTAGTAAACCACTTTTATTAAATTATTTTCTGATTTAAATAAAAAACCCATGAGAATAATTAGATAAATAAGTATTTATTTTATTTTCTCCTAGGAATAATTATTAAATCATTATTTAAATAATTATTCCTTGTCACATTTGACTAAATCCCCTAGGAATAATTAAATAATTCATTATTTATTTAATATTCCTTATTCATATTATTGGAATAATTGTTAAATCACTATTTAATAATTATTTCAATTTCACACCATTCTTAATCTTCGCGAAATAATTAATAAATCATTTTATATGTTAATTATTTATAAATAAACATATTTAACCATTTTAAATATATTTCCCCTCTCCAATAAATATAATAAAGTATTCCAATCGGTTAGATCTTGACTTGTTTAATATTATTTTACTTTTCTCCATTTTTGTGATTAACTCAATACTTTGCTATAAATAGGAGGTTTTTCCATTCATTCTTCACCATGATCATAATCATCGTCACCATTATTGTCTTTTTTCTTTTGAGCTCCCATTTGAGTTCTCCACATTTTGTCTGGATTTTTCACATATTGAGAGAGAAATCATTTTCGGAAGCATCAAGGACATCAAAGGACCCATCCCATGGAGGGGGACTTACAGACCCTTTTGTAGATCTCCTTCACCAAGCGTTTTTAATAAATAATGTATTTAATTAAAGTCTTTCCATTTGGGTTATTTCATTGGATATCTTTACTTCTTCTTTCTATTATGGATTGTCTATACTTTTGTTGCAGGTTTTCCATTTTTATTACAGATTTGAATCACAAGCAGCGATCAACTTGTTGTTAGGGTCACTTATCACCCAGTGACTTAAGTTAAGTATTTTTGGTACACCTTCCAAGAAAGTTCACACTAAAAGGAGGTATTCATTATATACAACTATAATGGAATATCTCAAGCTATATGAACAATAAAGAGTTTAGGCACCGCCATGCCATGGACTAGATTCCTGACAAGGGAAATTTATCCATTGGTCTCTCAAAACTTTAGGCACCACAATGACACATACTAGATTCTTGACCAGGGAAATCTATTCGAGTGGGACTAAGGTGGACTCAAGCTTTCAACTTCTTTAGGTGCCATCAGGCTTACTTACTAACCACCAACTTAGGGATCTAGGTGTGTATCCGAGGTTAGAGCTCTATGACCAACACCACCATCCCTATTTCGGGACCTCGACATCAACACAAGGTGTCGACCAGATGTCCTACCAGGCAATGCTTTACTTACACAGCCTCAACGAATCTCTCCTGATCAAACTGATCGGTAAACAAAATTCTATCAAAACTTCGAAAGATTTACCTGTATAAACATAAACCGAATCAATAATACACTTTCAAATGTACATAATCGAATACAAACCTCTGGGGTCTTCTAGACAAATTGATGTTTCTTTTCAACATTCCATAGTAGGAATTAGATCTTTCCCAATGTATCTTGACAAACTATTCCTCAAACATGAAACTTCCTTTCCTACTTCTCATGCAACAACATATTTCATAAATCGATCTGAATTTTCTTATCTTAGCAGTCTTTCAAAATACAATCTCCTATTTTCTTCTCTCACTCATGGCCTTCACTAAAACTTACGACTGTTAGTCCTGGTCTAGTGCATGACACATGAAGTAGAGAACTACATCTGTCACTCCCTCTTAATCAGAGAGGATCTAATCATTCCTTTACAAGGAATATTGTCAACCATCCTCTTATTCTAAGGAGATTTCTTTCATCCATGCTCCTTCTCAATCTAGGGAGATTTCTTTCATTCAAGCTCCCTCTTAACCTAGGGAGATTTCATCCAGGTTCCCTCTCAACCAAGGAAGTTCTAATTATTCTTTATGACATCAGAGAATATTTCTTGGCTTCCATCCATATAATCAAAGTTACCATTCACATCATGCATGTCACATCAACTTTACTCTATCAACATCTTCACCATCTTGAAGATTGTGTACCTGCACAACTTAGATAGCAAGTACAACCAAATCTTATAGAAGCATGCAATTAGCCATATCAGAATCAAGGAAGCATTTCAACTTTATATATATCAGATACCCAAACTTAATTACAAACAAGAGACACATGCTCTTCAACATCTTGATAGGGAATTTTTAATAAACCCTAGATTACTTCATAACAACTTTCATTACATCTAGGGTTTCAATGTTTCTTCCAAAGGTATGACATACCCTACTACAACATATAGAAAACCCTAGAAACAATTCAAACAAATATAGATCTACAAAGTATCTAACAACTTTCAGAATTCATATGTTAGACTTCCCACTAGGGTTTCATACAAACTTTAGATTTCATACATGCGATTTGAAAATCAAAATCAATCACAACTCAATCAATAACATAACTAACTTCCACTAGAGTTTGTTGCAAACCTTAGATTTTATTAAACAATTAAACATCAATAATAACTAGATTAATATTTCAATAATTTTACACAAAACTCAAATTATCACATAGTCATCATATATCAGAGATTGGACTTCTACTAAGGTTTAACTCCAAAACCCTATAATACACAAATGCTATCATCCTAGAGAAACAAACTTCGACTAGGCTTTTTTCCAAACCCTAGGATACATGTGATCCAGGTGGATATTGGTGGCCACCTGCCAAGTCCATCTAGACCCCCATCATTGTCTCTTTCAGCATTTTCAGTTTCCTTAATTGTAGCACAACTTACTATTTTTAGCAGTTTTTCGGGTCCTGAACTTCCGGAGCCGTTTTGAGGCCCTAAACGACGTTTTGGGGAATCCAGGGGCAACATGGGTCCATGCAATGGAATGATGTTGCCCGTTCCAACAATGGTAGTTCTCGGATAGATCTTTCTAACGAGCTATCATACGCGTCAAACGG
>APFE030996344.1:40681-63944 GCA_000404065.3 Pinus taeda | reverse complement strand
TCGTCCTAGCTGGTTTATTCCAATTTTGGTTGTAAGCATATTTCGGTATTTTCCATTAATGAAATGAAGTGTTATTTCTGCTGCATCTCTTTATTTATGGTTATTGCATCTCTGTATTTATGGTTATCTCTATAATCTATTGCGTTCCTGTTTAAATCCGGATCAACATGACCACCAAAAAACAGGTCAACTCATACATCTAGGACTTCATCATCATGCATATGCATTTCATATCATGTGTTAGTCAAACCTAACTTCACAAATATCAATAAGAGTTAGACATATAACAAACTTGATTAGACTAGGGTTTGATCGAACAAACACACACATCCCAAGGAAATCATTTCTAAGACATTATAAGGGTATTTCTTACACATTCCACCAAACAATAATGAGATAGGGTTTGAATATAAGAACATAACAAACCCTAAATTACCAATATTTCAAAGGTTAGGGATTTTAGACATTATCATTCAACCCTATCAATTTAGGGTTTCCATAATCATACCAAAACCCCAAACAAGACACCATCAAAGCATCATCCTATTATTTTAGACTTCTTCAAAACATCAAACATTTTCTTTCAACAATAACCCTAAGCATATTGGCGTTTCACACATAATCACGGACATACCCTTAAGTCAGGGTTTTCATAATGAACCTTTCTAGGGTTCCACAAGAATAATCAGAGATATAAGGACGATAGATTTATCTAATGATGAATCACCCAATGAAAAATATTTAAGATTCAATAAAGATATACAAAAATATGTTAGTAATAGTTTATCAATAATAAATATAAAAAAACTTGTAATTCAAAACATACCTCTTGTTTCTTAACAAACCTTGTAATTCCAATGCTTTATTTTGTGAAGCCTTCTTCCATGTTCCTTGAGTATTCAACAAGTCATTTCTAAACAAAAATATGACTAGAAATGTGATTAGTAATTAATATAAACAAACTTAGATAAGTAAGGGAAACCAAAAATATAAGAACATACAAGGAGTAAGATACTTATCTTTGGAAGTTGGTAAGGGCTCCTTCCAAGCTTGAGGGATGTAAGGGATATAGTCCCTAAAAGTTCCTAGAAAATATGTCTTTGACTTCGAGTCCTTCCACCATGTTCTTCTTTGGCAAATTTTTCTTGATCCCTATCCATTCTTTCTTGGCCCTTTAGGCTTCTTGATTTCTTTGTAGACTTCTTCACTTTTATTTTTACTAGATCCAAGACTTTATTCTTTTCGAGGATGAGATCTATCCTCTTCTTTCAAGCATTGAATGAATCTTGTAATTTGTTCTGTTCCTTTGTTGTGTTAGACATTTTCCTAGAATATAGTAAGATTATTTCCTTATAAGGTCTCCTTATGTGATTCTTTAATCAAATTTTTGAGGTTCCTTAGACCAACCCTTAAAATCTCTTTTTCCTCCTTTTTCACCTTAGCTCCATTCTCCAGATTTTAATGATGTTAATACAAGGATTCTTAATAGATTTTTTTATCTTCCAATTCCATTGTATGAGAAGATGATTCCTTTGATAGAGTGTGAGGTTTTTTACTTTCTCCTGTCACGTGCCTTGATGCTCCACTATCAATGATCCAAACATTTTCATCACTAAGAAAACCTGTAAGAGTAGCCAAGAACCCTTGAATTTTGACCTTGTTGAATAAGTAGTGGATGACCTTCTTGATCTAGCTTCCAATAGTGTTGATACCCATTCTCATATAGTTTATCAAAGAGGGATAATCCATGTCCATTCCTTTTGAGCCAACAAAGTGATATTCAACCTTTCTCGACCTTAACTCTGATACCATATTGAGAAATCAATGCAAGTAGATTAGGGTTTGATTCCTATTTCTTGATAATCACTTGTGAGTCATGTTGGCTTATTTTACTTCTTTATTATCTTATCTTTCATCAAGAAATTACCATATTATGTGTGTATGAAGATCACAAAAACACAAGATACAAGATGTAGGCATATGCCAAGGAAAAACCACCTTCAAGGGGAAAACCTAGTAAAAAATTCTCTTCCTTCAATAGTTTTCTTTGAGACTCTTCAATCTAGACATAGACCAAACCTTCCCTCCACACTGTTATCACTCGGATTTTCCTTGAAGTTTTCAGAAGAAGGAAAGGGGTCCGAGGTAACCACAAACCAACTTTTAAGTACATAATCTAGCCAATCTGTACTCATAAAGGGCTCTCTCTTTAAGATTTAGCTTTTTTTTATAAGATATTAGGTTAGTTATGAAAGCTTGGGGGTTTTGATTTTTCTTGGTGGTGGAATTCTGGAGCAGATGGATAGAACAGAGTATCTCAGGCCATTGGGCTATGGAGTTAACTGAAGATGGCTTAACTAGATTAGACTGATTCAACAAATGAGGGCTGCACAGGGCAAGATAGCTAAACATGAGACAAATGGTAACTTGAAAGGGTGAAATGGTCTTAAAAGGGAAAAAGGGAAGTTAAGAATCCTTCAACAAATTTTAAGAGGAGGGAAAGTGGGTGATCACTAACAAAAAACAGTTAAGAATCTCTTATTAAATGACTACAATGATAAACTAGAAGCAAGGAGCAGTTAAGAATTCCCTGCCTATGGTAGCTTAGAAGAAAACATTTGGAATAAAAATGATTTTAAAGACAGATTGCATTTAAGCACTTTCTAAAATATACTTTTTCGTTTATTATTCAGATATGAGACACAAGTGTAATATTTAAGCTAGAAAACAATAACACATAAGATATAGAATACTTATTTGTTCAGTGTTTGAAACATGAATCCTGTAAAAAGTCTTTTGCTTTATTTCTTCATCCAACCAGCCATACAAGAGTTGTTCAACAACACTTCTATTCCAAAATAATAAGTCTACAGAAATGTCTAAGAATCCACCCTAAGTACTCTGAATGAGGAAGTACTTATACAAAAATTTATATAAAATATTTCCTAACTAAGAGAGATATAATCTAGGATGACTAACTACATTTTACATAAAAGTAGAGATAGATGGTTTCGAAGATAGAAGCTAAAAGTAAACTGATGGCTTGCTGTCCTTGTTTTTGTGAATGAGCTGTTGGCATGCCCTATGATTGAGCATCTTGTTGTCTTACTCGTAATTTTGTGTTGGCTGTTTGCTTTTCATCTTCTTACTGATACTCTTTGACCTATTTCTGATACTCTTTACCTGCTTTATCCTTATTCACCTTCTTTTACCAAAATTGACTATGGTAAATACTGAAAAATTTACTTTTTTACCAAGGCAAATTACGAAATTTCTGTCATATCTGCCCACCAATCATCCTTTGGTATCTTGGTCCTTTGTAGCTTTCTGAAGACTTCATCAGCCTTTTTGTATTTTACAAAATTAGGCTAGACTGGAAACAAATGTTTTAATTCATGTTCAACATAAAAAAGGTTCTCTAGACTGTCATAGAGAACTCTGCATGTAGGTAGTGCCTTGGGTGCAGAAGCACTAGCTGATGAACTAGCTTGGTTATTTGCATATTTATCCAATTTGTCGATATAATCCTCATGTCTCATCAATTTATCATTAATAACTAAAATACTGGGAAGTCCTTTGCTTTGTAAAATGCCAAACTTTCCCATAAAATTATCAATGTCTTTTTGCATGTTTTGGCATTTTCTTTCTAGGTTCTGCATTAGAGCTCTTTTATTTAAGACCTTCTTAATTTCTAGGATAGCTCCAATTCTGTCCTCAATACTTAGCTCTTCTAGCTAATGCCTAGTCCCGTTGTTCAAAATTTTTATGAGCCTGATAGCTTCCTCAGGCTTTCCCCCTAGCTCTTCCTTAGTTTTCCGAATCTCTTGAAGAGCCACTTTCACCAGTTCAATTTGTTAAAAAATGATCTGTATTGAGTACCAAACATCATTTATTGATTGAGTGATGTTGGTCCATAAAATTTTTCTTATATTTGTTAAAGGGTTTTCAAAAGTGAGATAATTTTCCAATGTTTTTACTTGCTGAGCCAAGTCTTTATTCTTCCTCACCTCTTCAACAAAATTAATCTTTGAAACATCATACTTCTGCTCTAAAGTGACAAATTTTTTCTTTACTTTCTGGAGTTTAGAAACTTGGAGTTTCATTTCCTCCATGGATTTGATTAGTTCTTCAGTGCTTTGTCCTGAAGTTTCTGCCTGTGATGTACCTGTGTTAGCTTTTGCTGTGACCAAAGGGACATTTGGTGCTAGAGCTGTTGCTAGTGTTGAAGGGACTGCTGTGGAGACCACTGGTATCACATTTTGAGGCTGACAGGTCGACTCACTCTGCTTGTTCTTTAGTGATTTTTCTAATTCCTGCTCAGTCTCCTTCAACTATTCATTTAGCTTAAGGACTAGGTCCATAAACTCTTCTTCGGATTTCTTTTGAATAACTTCAGCAGTTTGTGGATGCCTTGATGGAGGAAACTTTAACTGCTTTCTCAAGGCAGCTATGTCTTCATCTTTTTTCTTTATTAAAGCCTTTGCAGCTTTTACATCTTTTGGGTTATGGCGTAATCCAATAACCAACTACTCCAGTGATTTAATTCTATTGTCTTTAGCCTGTGAGGAGGCTCTTTCCAGCTGTAATTGAGCAGTTGTGTTATTTAATGAATTTTCCAATCTTTGGGCCATCATGGCTTTACTGGTCAAAGTGGAATACACCATTTCCCCTATATGCTTATGTAATTCAATCTGATCTAGGGGTGAATGTCCTTGGCTATGACCTCAAAATCAGTTTTGAGGTAGTCTACAATTGACTGAGGCTGTTGTACTTTGGGCTTGAAAAAGTTCATCTACATTTTGCCTTCCTTTATTTCATAGGCTGACATCAACCTAATCTGATTGGTGGGAGCCATCTTTAAATATTGATTGTAGACCTGGACCCTTAATGGTTCATTTCTGACCTTTATCTCTTTGAATTTCTCTTAAATGTCTAGGTTCTTATTCCCTGAAGGCCTGAAGGACAATACTTCAGCACTTTGCTGTCTCTCCAACTTCTTTCTTTGTGAGCTAGAAGGTGTCCCACTTGTTGGGAAAGCATGTTGATTGTCTGCACCTTCTTTTCTTTGACTCTCTGTAGTTTCTTCAAAAAATTCCTCTTCTGAATGGGGATTTAGCTTGTGCCTTTTAGCACCATGCTAATCTAAAGGACCACTGGAAGGGGTAGCTACTTCCCTGTCTCTCTTAAAGCTCTTTCCCTCATTCAGAGGGGTTTGCAAAGTTGGGGGGTCTCCCATGTTAACTTGAGTTGGGTGGGCCTGTGTTTGAGCCTGTTCTGGAGAGGTTTCAGGCTGCTTTGACATGCTTGATTGCCCTGCCACTGCAGTGTTGGTCTCTTGTTCTCTTTCTGTGATGTCTCTGCAAGTGGTGCACTTTTCTCTTGTGAGTGCCTTTGTGAGGTATCAGCTATTGAGGCACTGGTTCCTGATGCTGGCTTGTGAGAAGTCTCAAATTACACCTGTCCAAAAGAATCTAGGTCAAGTGTTTTTCCTAGATCTTTCATTACATTTTCTATATTGACCTGATCACTATCCATTTCTACCAGGGTCCCTTCCCTCCATTCATCCATGTTAGCATATCGCTCAATTTCTGGGATTCTGTGGTGAAAATATGGGGTTAGTCTATTTTTCATTCTCCTATCACAGATGAAGCTGTAGGGGTCATATGGATTCCAACCAAAGCTTTTTCTAAATCTCATGTGGTCTTCTAAGATTTTATCTGCTGCTTTCCATGCGTCCCTATTGTTGCAGACAAATGGGCCTAAGTGATCCTTGATTCTCAGTTGTGCTTTCTTCTTGGTCTTGGTAAAATGAATCAGATCTAAGTATATCATTTGTCTATAATATTCCAAATCAAACAATTTCATTGGAACATATTTTGATAGCTTGAATGGGGGAAGCTCACAATCATATACCCTAATTTCTGTGTGATTCTGGTATAAGTACCAATCACCTACCCTGTACTATTTTGATAGCTGAAGGATCTTTTTGATTTCATCATTAATCCTAAGAGGAGGATTTCTTGTTAGTAAGGTGGTTGCTAGGTGGACAAACTAGTCAATGAACTCATTATATGAATAAGGGTAAGCAAAATATTCATGGAAGATAGAAGTCCAAAAAATGACTAACCTTGGGTTACCCTTTGTATTAAGTTTTTTGACAGAAAATGGGAACTTGTCAGACTGATAGTAGAGAATGAGGTGATAGATGAATGTGGAATATTTGAAAACCTTTTCATTCTCTAGTCTTATGAACTGGTCATGGATTTTCTCAGCAATGAATGAGGCATAATTGTACTTGACAGCAGGGGGCTGACCAGGGATAAAGATGGACATCATAACTAGGGTCAATTCATCCACAAATTCACTAGTGTTGAATCCTATGACTACAGGTATCATATCAACTATTATTTTGCATGTATCTATGAAGAAAGCTGACATATAAGGAGGGGGATCTTTAGGATGATAGTTTTTATCCATGAAAGTCTGGCAGAGGCGACTGAGTTCAGATTGTGATAATTTAGTTGATTTCTCAAGCAAATCTCTAAGGGAAATGGGGGTGATGGCTTGACTGGGATAAAATTGCAGCATCTCATTGGTTGAGTCTGCAATTATTGTGAAGAGGACTGTTTGATTGGGAGATATCACTGCTCTGAGGTTGGGGTCATAATTTTGCATGGCACTGATGGATTATGTCAGGAAAAACATGCACAGAGGGGAGAAAATACATTGGGAGATTGGATTTCCACATTCCTATGGCATCATAGCCATTCAAATGATTATCTCGGCATTGGAAAAACACTTTTAGTGGTCTTTATCAGTGGTAAGGTCTTTTATTTAAAAATCCTTATCTTCCAGGGGCAGATAGTCTAAATCACGGTGAGGGGTGGTAATGGGTGTAATATTTAGGGCTATCGGAGTTTCCATACTGGTTATTGTGGATTTAGAAAGAAAACTGAGGTTTTTTAAGTGAAAATGATGAAATAGCAAGTCTGGGAACTTGAATTACAAATGCAGTAACATAATTATGGTGAATTTTTTACTTTTTCAATTATTTACGAGGGAAAACAAGTATTTGCAGGGTTTTCTTGACGGGAATTGGTAAATAACTGTTTTAGGGACAGGCAAAGGTATGCAGGGACACTGGGTGTGAATGGATGGCTCCGAGTGGTGTTGATTGCAAATTTTGAGGCAGATTTGTGCTGGGAGTACGAGCTAGTGGACCTCGTCGTTATATTTGCATGGATGTACAGGTTCGTAGAATAGAACGACGAAATGATTTGTTTTGTTTTTTATACAAAGTCAAGAATTTGGTGGGTTTTGGGATTTGGACGGGTGGCATTAGTGGGAAGATTTGATGTTTTTCACTTAGTGGGAGGCGGTAAGCGGTTTTTATCGCACCACTCATGGAGGGGGGGGGGGGGGGCGGTGGAGGGGGGGCGGTATTTGGGCACATCCGTGTGATACCATACGATGAGCGATACATGGCGAGGGCACTGTTCACAAAACCGCTTCGTGATCATGCGCTAAAATTCGGTCGCGGAGGGCCATGTGATATGTAATACAGTCATTGGATCTGGGAGGCTTGATCAAACGGCTATCGGGGAGGTGAGGCGGCAGGAGTTTAATGAGGGCAGGGCCAATGTAATTAAGGGTTTTTTAATTATATCAGGAGCAGCGAGATTGGTCATTTAAGTTATTAATTAACCATGAGGGTTAATTAATCCTTGTTTAATGTGGCGGGGGGTCGGGGTCATTAATTAATTACGGATTAGTTAATTAATCCCCATTATTGATGTATTATGGTTATATTTTAACCAAAGGGTGGGATATATAATATTTCAGGGTTTTTACATAGTTAAAGTAATAAGGGAATGATAAATCTTTATAGGGGAACTACATAATAATATAAGTTAGTAGTTAACATGACCAAGTGAAGTAAGCACTAAGTCTAAGACATTATGATGTGTGTATTTAAACTTAGGCTAAGTGAAAAATGAGGATTTTTATGGAAAATGATTTAATTTTCTTACGTAAAATAGGATTTTACTTAGGGAAAACTTTATCAAGGGAATGTATGACTTATGAATGGGTGTGATTATTGATGAATGGCTTTAAGTACTTAGACCTTATAAATTATTCCGCTAAGGGTCTGGTCCCTCCAAAAGTCAGAGAAACGCTCTAAGCCCCTCTAATTTGATAGATACCTTGGCACTTAGGGGAAATTAGTGAAAATTTAGGAGAAATGAGTAGGGAAGTTAATTATTTTGACTTTGCTTACTTGATATGTCTTCCATGTGATGTATGCCTTTGCCTTGTGATGAAAATGAAATATTTACACATTTACACTTATCACTCACCACATATTATTCTGCAACCATAATTTACCTACCCTACCTAATTAACCTAGCATTTTTACTTCTTTATTAGGGTGCACTTAGACTAGCAAACCCTTATCAAAATTTCATTTATTTTACATGGCAATGTCTATCTAAGTCTACACTTATTACGTCCAAGGGCTTAGATTAAATTGTTGAGCCCCTATTTTCACTCTACCTATGTACTTACCTACCAAGATTACATTGTTTGGTCAGATCTTTATTCTCTATTTCTACAACATGAAATTGAAAATATGAACTAGCCAAGTTTAGACTGCTTGAATATTCATGAATTGTGGCATAAGTGACAAGCTGCACACAATTGTTTATTATACAAAAGTAAAAAATTAGTGGTGTTTAGACTTGCACACTTTCATGGTCTTTCTTTTTGTTGGGGTTCATTTTCTTTCATTTTTTGACCATCTTTTTATTCTTTTTACCCTTTGATTTTTCTTTTAGGGTATACCCTCTTTATATTTTTTAATTTTTTTGATTTTTTATAAATATGGAAAACCTTTGCAACAAGTAAAAGTATGAACATATTACATAGCTCATCAAGTCAATCATGATATATGACACCTATTGGTATAGGGGCATAACACACACCAAGTCATCCCTTCCAGACCTTCAACCCTTTTACAGCAACACTTCCACCTTAGCAACTTCGACCATGCAACAACTTACATTATCAAGCATCAACTATTATCTTGAGGGGGCTTGGACCTAGATTCAGAGTTAGCAGCACTAACCAAAAAAACCCTACACTGCTGGCCCTTTCAACAATAGTCCACTTAGCGTAGAATGTAGTCTCACCCGAGGAAGTATTGGGGGATGCTAGAATCAGGTTTCTACATCTAGAAGGCTATGCGATGTAGGAGCGAGGCTTTTCCTTAATTTAGGGCTCGATCTGACCTTCACAAATCCTTATCTTGAGAATCATAGACTCAAGTGATTTCTACTTAAATAGATCTATGAGCTTCACCTAAGTGTTCTAACATGCATAAGTCAACATACAAAAGTAGATTTGAACCTTCACGATGTGCTTAACACAATATGATAGATAGTCGAATCCTAACCGAGCATAAAACACAAACACATATAAATATACAAAGAATGCACAAATTTGCTTCAAATATGCTTTATTACTTCAGATCTTCAATAAATACACCTCTTTTGACCCTGCGCACTCAACTGCAGGGGCTTGCGCACTCAGCTACAGACTTAGCAAGGTATTCACACACTCAGCTACAGGAGCCTTCCCCTTCGCCAGAATACAAAATTACAGACTCAAAATCTTACTCATAAACTATCCATTAGTTGCCTAATGACTCCTAGATGAATCCCTGTTATATTTTTTACATTACATTACCATGGTCTGCGAACCATGGGCGGAGCTCATTGTTTAATCAAAAAAACCCATCCCTTTACAAAATAAGGGGCTTTGACCTTCCTAAAAGACCCTTTGGCTCTTAAATTTTTGAATGCTCCACTCCTCAAAATGCGGAGACTTTACAATCTTACATAAAAATTGACTCAAAAATTAGAGAAAAATTAAACCTGGGGGTCCCCATCCCAACAGGCCCCCAACACAATGACGTGACTCGTCTCAAGTCACTTTACCAATACATCCTTGACACACACTTTAACGCTGTTAAAATCTACCTTCAATGATTGAAGCTTTGCTATGCACTACGCGACGTCTTGTCGAACTTCCTCGACTAACATCTCAGTAGTTGGCCCCTCTACTTTTAAGCCAATGGTCCTATGTGTCTGTTACATTCCTTTTAATTTACTCTCGATAGACTAAGAGAGTTGACTAGCTTCATTAGCCCAAGGCTGTGTTCTTGCTCAAATAATGGATTCCTTGCATCACATCTCATCTATCTGAGTCTGAATAGTCTTCCCTTCCTAGATTCTGGCGAACTGTTGCACAGGTGCTAAGGTCCATGCTGTTGCCATGATTTCATCAAACTGTAGTTATTTGTCTCATATGTCTGCTTCAATCTTCTGTACATGTGGGTCCTCTTGCAGTGAGGCCCACATCTCCCTAGTGTTCTAAAAAATATGGCTACATTCCTTAACTATAGATTCTATTACTTCCATGTGTGCCTTAATAGCAACCTTGCACTACTCTCCAGCTTCCGAAGGTGTTGTTGGCTATAGCTTCATCTATAGCTCTGTGACCTACATCTACATCTCAAACTTCATGTGTTCAACCTCTGCTTTGAATTCCTTCACCATGGTTGTTAGCTTGTGGAGCTTCTCTTCGGAAGTTGCTTCTGTCTATATGAGGAGCTATGGAAACTCAATGCATGGCTGGGTGATGTCATCCTCCAGCTCATTATGGCTCTTGATGTCTTAGATCACAAAGAGTGCCCGCTATTCCCAGATTTTCAATTCGGTAGATTCTCCCTGGTGGAGTTCATGTAATTCTTAAATGGGCAGCGCCACTAAGTTTAGCTTTGAGTTCTTCCCATATGGCATTGTTACCTGATCCACTGCGGTAGTAAAGCACAATGACCCTCTTGGAATGGGCACTGTGCATACCTCTGTGGCTACCACCAATGTTGAAGGTAATGCTGGTGTCATACTTATCATTCCTACACTCGCTTGATTCTCGCTCGCTTGAACCACACTCACTTGAATCATGCTCACTTGCACTTGTATCTATTTGAAGCCCTGTTGGATCTTTGTTAATACTAACTTGTAATGATCCTCTATGTGTCCCCACATGTCTTTGGTGACAGAGCGCATAGTGTCACCAATCTCATCGATGTCCCCCTTAGTGAGGACCATCGATTCAATGCTAGAGTTCTTGTCAGACTTTTGCTTCTTACACGCACCTCTAGTGGTGGGTTTCTTCCTCTTCTTTAAGATGAAAGAAGATTCAATATCTTCTATCTCCTTAAAAGGGTCTGCTCGACCCTATTTTGTTTCCTTTGTGTCTGGCTCCTCTTCATCTATGCGCTCTGGCTCCTACGTGATATTCTTCCCTAGGTCCATAGTGATCTTTTGAGGCACCTTCTTGGGGTCTTCCTTCGTCATACCTTTTGTTTTTCTAGTATCTGCCTAGTCTACTTCGGCTTCCTTGCTAGGGTCCAACCACATGCTTGACCAGTTAAAGATAACGAAAAAATATCCTGCTTTGTGACCAAATAGGGAAACTCATACCATATGCCCTCTGCATATTTCTTCACCTGTATGTATACATTATGGAAATCTGCTTTGAAGTTTGCAACTCCGCAATATTAGGTAAATAACACTGGTGATAGCCGTGGCTTCTAGCTGACTACAGTGCCCAGATCCATTTCAAACAACACACAAAATAACTTATTCTCGACTCCCTAACTTGGATATTTCGACACCCACAGCAAAGCATATCTCGCAGCTTCACATAAGTGTGGGTCTACATTAGGGAACTGTAACTTGTCAGGGGTTCTCCAAGCTATCAAAGCAATCAGAAGTAACAACCACACATAATGGAATGGTTTCCCATCTTCCTAGGCCTCATGACAATCATCCATAAACTCCTGGCAGAGGTATCCTACCCAATTAAACTACACCCCTTGGCTATACTGCACAACCAACTGAATTACTGGGGCTGACACTTTGTCTGCCTTTCACTTCCTCGTAATTTTACTGGTCAAAATGGATGCGACAAAGGCAAGAACCTTATCAGAAATCTAGCTAACAATGTAGCCTCACAACTTCTTGACAACATTGAAATATTTCTTCACTTGGTCTGCAAGCTTCTTTTCTTGAGAATTTTCAACAAAAGCATTAGCAAGGTCTGCTCCTGCACATGGAAGCACGGTGATCATCCTAATCAACATAACATCAATTGGGATCCTTTCCCAAAGCCATAAGGCTCTGTCATGCACCAATGTCAACAACTATAACACACATATTGTATTGATGTTGCTGTACCCAAAATTAGGCACAGTCAACATGATCAGTAAACCAACACTTTAAATCCCAGCTACCCATATCATTGGTTCTACTCATGTTACATCAACCTCCTCATAGTATACCATTTGCTCGATTCAAAATGAGGGAATTTGGTCTTGTCCACCAAATTCCAATCCTCCATGCATAGTTGTGGTTCCTATGCCAACAACGCTCCTCCAAAGTGCACATATTTGAGCAACAAAGGTGTACAAATGGAAAATTTTACTACATCAGGGTCCTTGGTCACCTTAGCAGTCTGCTTTCTCAGTGGCATATATGGAGGTAACCGTGAAATTGGCCCAGCTTCGTTGACACTTACGTCCTCAACTCCTCTCTCAAGTTCTTCCTCCTCCAAGTCAACCAAATCTGTTGGTCACTTATTTTTCTCTTTGTCTATCTTTTCCTTTCTCCTCTGCTCAGCAGTCACCTTCCTAGGCAACTGCCTTATCAGTGATTTCTGCAGTTTCTTTTGCTTCTTCACTGTTGCTACTTCTGCTGGTTCTACTGCTGTTGTTGCTACTCCTGCAACTGTGGGCTTCGGCCTTGGCGATCTAGGAGCTGTGGTGTGTGTAGGAGGGGTAACAATCATGATGTTTATTAAACCTCGTTCTAGAAATTCCCAGTAGACGTCCTGCCAATATTCACTAGACAGTCAACACTTCTCTCTACCCAAACTTAGGCACAAAATCTCCCAAGATTTCTTCAAGAGGAAAAGTGCCCAATTGTAGAGTAGGATGCCATATTTATAGCCAAATTCAAATTAGAATGCCTTGAATGCCTTCAAATCCTCCTCATAAATCTAAATTTGGTGGCATATTTTCATAGATATGCTCCTTAAGTGCACTTCCCCCTCTCCCTTTAACGAAAAATTCACGGTTAGATCAACTGTAGCTTTTTAAATAGTCACATTTTTGACAAGCTACACTGGATCCTTCCTTATGGCACAACCTTGTCGTAAATTTCTCCACCTGCTCCATTTCCCTAAACATCGCGCAACCCTCCTTCTTCGATGTAACCATTTCTCGACATAGTAGTTTATAGTCTTGTGCTTCCTTTCAGTTGCCTGAAGCACTAGGACTCTCTTGCTGTCATATAGTCAATGCATCCTTGTAGGGGTAGGATCATCCCTATAGACGTTCAATCTATTTCCATTGATCCTAAAAGGAAACAACTCCTTATTCATCTTTGCGAGCTAAAATGCACCACCTTCCAAAATATCCTTGATCACATAGGGTCCTAGCCAATGCATTTGAAACTTCCGCGAAAAATTTGTGAAATTTCTATCATACATCAAGACCAAATCTCCATTCTTAAAAGTGCACTTCTTAATGTGGCAATCATGCCATGCCTTTTCCCTAGCTTTCTGCACCTGGTGATGAAAACCAGCCAAAAATCGATCCTCCTCTAGCGCAAGTAGCTACACTAAACGTTTTTCCATGAAGTTGTGATCTCCCATCTTAGATACCATTGTGATCCTTAAGTTGGGCACTATATACTCCATTGGCGTCACTGCTTCTTGTCCATATACCTGTCTAAATAGTGTTTTCCCTGTCAATTTCTCACAAGTCGTCCTATATGCCCATAGAACCGCCGATATGCGCACATCCTAGTCATTCCTATTAACATTGCAGATCTTTGTTAAGACATTCTCCAATACTTTGTTAAAAGCTTCGATAGTTCCATTAGACTAAGATGATATGGTGTACTCTTCTAATGGTGCAGATGTAACTTTTATGTCAACGCCTTAATTGTTTCATTCAAGAAGTACGAACCTCGGTCAGTCATCAAGATCTTCGGGCATCCAAACTGTGACATAATATACTCGAATATAAACTTCGCAAGAGTTTTCACACTGCAATCCTTCACAGGCTGTGCCTTGGCCCATCTGGTTAAGTAATCTATTGCAGTGATGATATAACATGCCCCCTTCTTCTTCCCTAATGGATTAATTGATCCAACAAAGTGAATTTCCCATTTATCAAATTCTTGCAGCATGACTTGTGGAGTTAAGGGCAATTCCTCTCTTCACGATGGTCTTCCAATCCTCTGACACACATTGTACGTGCTGTAGTACTCCTTAGAATATTTATGTAATGTATGCCACCATAATCCTGCTCGCAAAATCTTCGGCGCGGTCTCCTTACTTGCATAGTGTCCTTCTATGACACCAACATATGATTCAACCAGAATATTGTGTCGTTCATACTCAGGTACATATTGACACAAAACTTCATCCAGTCCCATCTTATATAAGTGTCTTGCAATCACTGAAAAATATGCTGCCCTAACTACTAGTTCCTTCTTTTGTTGCATTGTGTATCATTTAGGAGCCATGCCAATAGACATAAAATAAATAATGTCTACAAAATGTTCATCATCCAATCTAACAGTGAAGAGCTACACATCAGGTAATCCTTCATCAATATTAGTGGGTTCTTCGCCGTTCTTGATCCTAGAGAGTTGATCAGGTCCAACATTTAACCTCCCTAGCTTAACTATCACTTGAAAATCATACTCATGGAAGAGAAGCAACAATATACAGATATTCCCCCCAACACAAGCTTATTGACTAGGTATTTCAATGCAGAGTGATCTGTGTACATTTTAAAGTGTGCACCTAGAAGATAATGCTTGAATTTTTGTAGTACATATACCATGGCCAATCCTTCTCGTTCTATGGTTGAATGGTTTCACTCACCCTTAAACAATTTTCTACTTGCAAAGGAAATCAGAGATCAATATCTCCTTCACCTAGTTGAGTTAAAACAACTCCCAATGCTATACAAGATGCATCCATGTGAACATGAAATTATTTCTTCCAATCCGGGAATACTAGGATTGGTGCAATAACCATCTTCTCCTTAAGAACATCCAAGCTCTTTTGAAAGTCGTCATCCCAACAAAACGTAGCGTCCTTCTTCAACAACCTCTCCATTGGCACAGTGATCAGCACATACGCCTTTATAAACTTCCTGTAATACCCTGTATGACCCAAAATTGCGCGTAGCTGTTTTACATTCCGAGGTGGATCCAAATTGATAATTACAACGATCTTGGCAGGATCTACCATCAATCCTTGCTTGCATATGACATGTCCCAATAGTATTCCATAAGGTATACAAAAAATACATTTCTTCAAATTGAAGGAAGCATGATACTTCCGACATGTATCCAACATCAAGCGTAGACTAGAAACATGTTTCTTAACTAGACCAAATATTGTCCAATCGTCAAAGTAAACGTCCATAAACTTATGAATAAATTTCTTAAATGTTGCGACTACCACCCTTGAAATTATTGTAGGAGCATTTTTCAATCTGAAAGGCATAACGGTATATTGGAATGACCCCCACTCTGTAGTGAAGGTAGTCTTTCTTCGATCCTCAAGCGCAATCTTAATTTGGTGATATCTCAAAAATCCATTCATGAAAAAATAAGCCTCCCATCTTCCAACATTTTCTAGAACTTTATTTGTAAAAGGTGTAGGAAAGGGGTTATGCACGCTATTGTTCTTTAAGAAACCAATTTCCTGGCTGTGTAGAAATTGTGCGTAAGACATTAATTTTATTTATGCATGTCACTTATTTGTATAATGTATCCTCATATGAAGGGCCTGAAGGACTTGACTTTTAACCCTTAATAATTATCTGACATGAAAATCTTAGAATACCATGTGATGCTAAATATGAATGTTGTGTGAAGAACGCCTTGAGAAGTTAAATATAATACGCTCTGATTGACAGGAAATATTATCTGTAACTTAGAAGAAATATAGGGGTAGGAACTTTAAATATAGGAGCGCTCTTTTAAGGAAGTTTAACTTCATTCACATAAGTAAACAAAGACCTGCAACTTCATTACCATATTTAAAGAAAGGAGGAAACATGATGACACATAATAGAGAAATTACAAAATCATACTCAACAATGTGTGGAAAACTTCTGATTCTTTCATTAATCATCAATTTATCAAGAATACAACAACATAGTCTCCAGGTTCTTCAAAATTCAAACCTTTTTCCTATAATTTTGCCTCTTTTTATACATCATGGGACAGTGGGTAACTATCAAAAATGTCAAACTTCTTAACTACCTCCTAACTGTCTAAAGTAAAATTTATTATAGAATATTACATTGGAAGGTAAAAGACACCTCGTTCTTCTCAAGAAAACAAAATACAAGAAGTAACATAAATTAGAGTATGATTGGTGATTGCTGCTCGCTGTTTGAATCTGTGGCTTGAGTATGTGGTCCTGTTGATGCATCTTTGGTATGCTCTATCATCTGTTCCTTGCACTTTCTCCATAATGGTACATTTGACTTTGGTGCTTCCTCTAACTTATCAAGTGTTATTCTGCAGGCTGTGATCCTACCATAAGTAGGCTTGTCAGTAAACAGAGTCTTCACCATCCAGAGAAGCTTAAAATCTTTGTTCAAGTAGTTCACAATGGTGGCTCCTCAACCAGAAAAGTCTCATATGTTTTCCATGGCAACAATTTTCCCTGTAGATCCCAACAAGAAGGAAGTCCAGCCCTAACCCTTTTATCAAACAAGATGTTAAACTTTGAAACTGCTTCCTTATCTCCTTTATCTTCTTCTCAGTAGTAATCCTGTAGATGTTTCTAACAATCATTTTATTAAAATTAATTGCACATGATGTTCTGTATGGCATGTCATGTTCCTTCAATTCCGCAGTAGATTTAGAGTTGATGAAATCTATCATCCTCTTTGCAAACTTTGATCTATCTAGATATTTTTGCTTATTTTTAATGACCACCTCTTCCATATCCCAAACTAGTGTTTTTTCTTCAGATATAATCACTAGAAACTCTCAAATTCCCTTAATAACCTCAATGACTTCATCCCATAGGATTTCTCTGGCTTGAATTAAGGACATATTTCCCTTCATTTTATCCTTTAGCCTTTTGATTTCATCTTCATCCCTCAGGAGATCTTCCCTGTACTTCTTTGTGTTATCTTTCTCTCTTCTTGCTTCTTCTTCACTTAAATTCAGTAGCTTGCAAGCTATTTCCAATTCTCTTTGGGCTTTCTTTAGATCATGCTCAACCATTTTAAGCTCTGTTCCTAACTATAAAACCTGTGCTACTAGATCATCTGTGTTGGCTAGCATTACTATTGTACAAACATGAGTGTCCACCTGTCATTGTAGCTTGTCCAAAGATTCTTTAAGTAAAGAAACTTCTTCAGTCTTTTGCAACACATCCTGTAGGAGCTTTTCCTTTTCATTTTCACTTCAGCTACCCCTGTAGCTATGGGATGCTCACCTACAGGTAGATTCAACTTCTTTTTCAAAGCCCAAATCTCTGACTTGGAAGATTGCAATAATTTCTGAACAACAGGTTGGTCATTAGGGTTGACACCAATTTTAATGATAATTTTCTTTAGCTCATCCACCTGAGCATTTAAAGCCTTGGAGTTGGCTTTCTCCAACTTTAATTGCTGAATTACCTTATTTAGCATTTTTTTCTTCCTTAACAATTGTTGCATTTGTCTTGTGTAAATCATTTACGATTAATTGCCCAATTTGCATATTCAAATTGATCTTGTCAAGCATTGGAAGCTTGTGAGTGCCAACAGTTAAATTCATAGTCTTGAAATTGCTAGTAGACCCCACTGATATTTCAGTAGGATGAGAAAAGGCAATTTTAAGTTGGCTTCTCTCCAAATCCATGGAAGATAGCAATCTAGTTTGTTCTGGAGTTACCTGAGACTTAGCTTTAGCTTCCATATTCAAATTCACCTTCTGATTTCTATCAACTATTTGAGCAAACCTACTTTAATTAAATTAACCTGATCATGAACATGTTCTCTAGAAGATGGGGAAGCTAGGGAACCCTCTATCTCTCCTAACTGAATCACCAAACCAGGTTGACCTGAAGACATTGCATCCTGAATCTTGGTCCTTTTTGCTGCTTTAGACTCTTCCTCGTCCAGATCAATAACTTCCTCTCTAAACCTCTTGACCCCTTTTTCTGTAATGCTAGGGGTTTCAATCTCTATCCCCTAAGTATTTTGCAAGCCTCCATTTGCCAATTTCTCTGTTTCAGGTTTTCTTTCTTGTACAAACGCTGGATATCCATTCCCTAGTCTTCTCTTTGAAATAATTTAGTGAGGGTCATAAGCCCACTCAACCACTTGTAAAAGACACATATCATTCAACAATCTTTCAACCTCTTGGGCAGCCTGTCTGGTGTTTACAATGAAGAGTTCCACTACTTTAGGCAACTTGAAGAAGAAGCCTTTCTTCATAGGAACAAAATGAACTTGATCAACATTTAAGCTCTGTTTAATAAATTCAAGGGAAAAAAGCCTCATTGGCACAAATTTAGGTAACCTGTAAGGCTTGACAGAAGCTACATAAAGCCTAATCTCTGCATACTCTTCAAAGATGAACTAATCTCCACATCTCACATCCTTACTCAATTGAAGACACCCTTGAGCTTTAGGAAGGAAGGTTAGGGGTAGGCTTCCATCCAAAATTTTATAAGCCACTGGAAGGAATAAAGAAGTAAAATCAAATAAACCACTATCTCCTGGATCACCCCTTATCAAGTTTGTCCAGAATACCACTGACTATTTCTTTTTATTGATATCAACAACATTTAGTCCCAAATCAGAAAAATGTTCAGCATTTTGGTACATAGATAAATAAATAATGACTAAAGGAAATTTGAAGGAACCAGTGAGAGGCTAGCCATTGAATAAATTCAGGAAATAAATGAGTTATGGGGATAAAAGTAGCTAGAACACTTGACCTAACCATTGCCATGAATATAAGAGACTTCTTATGGTTCAGAATGACCTCTTGATACAGTGAATGATGTTTAATTGTATAGAGGGTATTGGAAATATCTAGCTCAAGATCCATTATTGGGGTATGGATAACTGATGAGGAACTTACTTGTTTGGCCATGGTGGCTATACATGACAGTTTGCTGGTGACAGTTGCTGATGACAGTTTCCGAGACGGTCGCTGACTCAAACTGTTGAATTGGATGCAAGGTTGCTTAGTACTAAACAAAAGACTAATGCGACGGGGTTTTTCTTGTCCTTTATACATATACTAATCAAATGGGGGGGGGAACCTATAATTAATGTAACTAATTATTGGAGTGGTAGATGAGGTGATAAGGTATGGTGGATGAGGTGGACAGTAATGAATGAGGGTCACGAATGACGTGGAGGAGATGAGATGGAGTGGAGCAATGGGGGTGGCCTGCTGTAGGGGTAGGGAGTGTACGGGATGTTCATTGGGCTTGAACACCCACAGCAATCTCAGGCCGTAGATCTCGGTCAAACACCTTGATGTCATGGTCAACTGCGGGGGTTGAGCCTGAGTTATAACTCGTGCTCGTTGCTCCCCGCAAAGCACTTTAACTGCTTCTCGAACCCACGCTTACTTAAATCTCGTGACACCACTCAAATTTTTTAATATTGGTCAAGGCCCCACCTTACTTCGGATTTGAATGCCATAAAAAATAAATCACTGTTTTCGGACTTTCACGTTCTCTTTTGATTTTTTAGAACATAATATTTGATTTTTTATTTATTTTTATTTTCTGTGATAATATTACAAATGAAATTTAAATGACTATGGATGCTACAACACACACATGCATCATTTAACTTCCATAGATCTATGCAGATCCTCATATCACCCTTTGTTTTCTTTTCTTGGACCACCATTGGAATGACCCATTCCAACTCTTCCACTGACTCAATTATGCTTACCATGAGCGTCTTATCCAACTATTCTCTTACCTTTTCCTTGTTTTTTGGGTTTAGTCGATATGGGCACTGCTTAACCATCTTCACATCTGGCTTTAAATTGATCTTCATCATACCCAAATCACCTACTATACCCTTTAATTCATAGAAATTTGTTGGAAATAAGTCCTGATATTCATGCAATAATTCAACAACCTTTCTTACAGTGTCTTCATCCCAATCTCCACCAATATGTGCGAACTTTGGTTCTTCTTCCGAGCCAAGATTTATTTGATTTGTCTTTATGAGCTATGATATATCAGGGATCTTTGCATCAGGTCCTGCAACTTTGCGTAGCCCCTCTACCTTAGGAATATTGATATTTCATGGATCCTCATTGCCTTATTTCATAGTAAAATTTTAGAATTCCAAAGCATGTCGTAGTT
Organism: Pinus taeda; assembly: GCA_000404065.3. Taxonomy (NCBI): domain Eukaryota; kingdom Viridiplantae; phylum Streptophyta; class Pinopsida; order Pinales; family Pinaceae; genus Pinus; species Pinus taeda. Next base: position 43,448 of record APFE030996344.1, on the reverse strand, counting down.
GCATGCTCCAGTCAGGATGCATCCAAGTTACAGGTTCGATTGGTATTCAGAAGATCCTGACCTTAATCACCTGAAGCACCCCATCAATGCATTCGAACCTGTATTCAAAGCTGAATGTCAGCAAAAAAATATCCTTCATTTCATCCCAATCAATAGTCCCGTGTCGCAACTCCATCTCCAAATACCAGTTCATTGGTATAACGTCTAAGGTATGAATAAGGATATGTACCCACTCCGGTTGAGGTACCTCACCCCAAGCCTTAGTCCATCGAGCCAGATGTTCATGTGGGTCATTCTTAACTGTGTACTTTTCACTGAGCCACATTGTTGTGGAGCCAAATATTAATCTCATCAGTCTACGATATTCCTTCCAATCAACAATTTTATCCTTGTGGGTTCCCCACCATCTTGTAGGTGTAGCTATTAAAGCCAAATCTAGAGCTTGGAATCTGTGCTCCTCCGATACGTCTCTTTCAAAATGGTCAAGAAAAATATTGACATCATCTAGCCCATCATAATAAGGTAATTTACGTACCTCAGTTGATATACAACGCAGAGACTTTGTAATTCTATTACATCATAGTGTAGAGACCTCATCCAACCGATTCTGCCAATTTTCTAATTTTTCATCCGAGTCTGATTAGCATGAACTATCCTTCTCCCAACTGATTCATCCATCTGCAGTGGGATTAATCTAGTCTTTGTCTTGCGCAATGAGATTATATATGTGATCAATGTCTTCATCATCATAGTCATCACATACTAGTTCTGTATATCATGCACCTTCAGCTGGATCCAATGGAACAACCACTCTAAGGCCATTTGTTTCAAACACCATGCTTTGTTTCTTCAAATTAATAATAGAATTCATGTCAAAAGCCCAATTAATCCTGAGCAATGCTGGGTATGGATTACTGTCATCTACTATTTAAATAACTTCAAAATCTTTGAGCATGCTGGCTCCTTCAATATCTACAACCACTCCATGTAGGCGACCCACCAAAATTATCTTTTGTTGGTTTTCCATGCGCAACTGGATTGGTGACCATTGTAAATTAGGTTTCCCCATATGTTCCCAAGTCTATTTTGGCAGTACATTAGCATCAGATCCTAAGTCTAGAATTATCTGATCCATATCAAAATCACCAATTTGTGTCGTCAACCACATTTCCCTACTAGTCCTCTTCTTGCTTTGGTTCACCTTATTCACTGCGCGTTGTTATGGTAGTAGTTTCTCCTTGCTAGCACAATTATCTATCAGTTCTTGTAGTCCTTCAACTGCCTTCTAATCCCTTAGAAGCTTCATGCATGTTCGCAGAAAAAATTTCAGTACCGTGGGATTAGAGTCCTCTATCATAGTAAGTTCTACAGATTTCTCTTTTTGTGGGACTATTTGTTTATGATTTTTAGATGTAGAAGCACCTGGATCCATGAAAATTTTTCTTGCCTCCATAAAATTCCTTTTCTCTCTGTAAGTCAAATCCAACATTCTTCTCTCCAGCCCTGCGAACCCATGTATCCGATACCAGCTACTTGCCTTTTGCCTTGTCTTCACCAGTGGCTATACTGCTTCACGTGACTAATTGACACTAGGATTATCTTTGCACAGCTTGGATCTCATCATCTGAATGTTTTGCTTTGGCTATTGGTTCTTATTTTCCTACATCTTTTCTATTAATATAGGACAATCTTCTATATCATGATCAAATTGCTTACAATATTGATAAGAAGGATGAGTTGGATTCTGACAGTCGCATGCAAAATGTCTTGGTTCTCCATAGTTGTAGCAGATGATCTGGCCCCGACCTCTTCTAGCACCTCCTCCTCGTCCTCTTCCACATCCTTGGAATCCTCTGCGAGCCACAGGTGAGCCTTGATCATTTTGCATGCGGGTTCTGTCTATCATTAGGTCATAGCTTCGACAATCTCTTTCGTCATGGCCAACTAATTTACAAAATTTGCAGAATCGGGTGAGTTTCCCCTCTGGTGGTAAGAGGACGAAACAAATATTAGAGCTTGTGCACAGTGATGTGTTTGGACCTGTGAAAGTTCCATCACTGTGTAATTCTATGTACTATGTATCATTTATGGATGACTTCTCAAGGAATACATGGATATATTTCCTTAAGAAGAAATCTGAAGTCTTTGACAGGTTTAAAGAATTTAAGGCTCTGGTGGAAAATCAGATAGAGAAGAAGATAAAGGTACTGAGGACAGATAATGGTGGAGAATTCTGCAGCAAGGAATTTGAAGAATTCTGTAAGAAGTGTGGTATAGCACGGCAAAATACTACTCCATATACAGCTCAGAAAAATGGAGTCGCAGAAATAATGAACAAGACGTTGATGGAAAGGGCAAGAAGCATGCTCAGTGGTGCCGAGTTAGGACAGGAATTCTGGGCAGAGGCGGTGGAACTGCATGTTACTTGGTCAACAGGTCACCTTCATCAGCGTTGGAGGATAAGACTCCACAAGAAGTATGGACTGGTAAAAACCCTCTCTTTCACATCTGAGGGTATTTGGATGTGATGCATATGTACATGTTCCAAAGGAGAAACGAACCAAGTTGGATAGTAAATCTGAAAGGTGCATCTTTATTGGGTATAAGGATGGTTTAAAGGGTTTTAAGCTTTGGAACCCAGTAACAAGGAAGGTTGTGTACAATCAAGATGTGGTGTTCAGAGAGGTGAAAGATGTTATTAAACATGAAGTCCAACCAAAGGAACCTGTAAAGATAGAGTTTGAACTAAAGGAGGAAGAATCAAACT
>APFE030996344.1:0-36535 GCA_000404065.3 Pinus taeda | reverse complement strand
AAATCAAGTTGGTAGTCTCGGTTTTGAGATCTAGTGGGAAATCTCTGTGTATATGTGTTTTATGTGTTATGCTCTCGCATTTTTATTTTTCCTGTGATTTAGAATTCGTATGCAGGTAATTTCTGTACGGGGTTAAAACCTACAAGAGGGAGTCACGAGGAGACTTTTTCTCCAGTCACCATATGGTCAAGTTATTGTATGGCCTAAGGGCTCGAGCATAGACTGAGCAGGAGTGATTGGTGTTCAAAAGGGAGGATTGTATATATTGTTAGGGTGTATATGAATGTTCCAAATGATCGGAAGAGCTTCCAATTCAGAGGGAGCAAAAAATAAGGCAGAGTGGAAGGAGCAACCTTCCAAAATGAATATCATGGATTGATATTTTCAGACTAAATGATCAGAGATGAGAGGTATCTAGAAACAATATTACTTCTATGAGGGGACCATGCTAGATAACTAAGTATGCTTTAGTAACAAAGGGAGAAACAATGGCAGGAATATTTTCTTCCATGAAAAAATGAGCATCAAGGACTACCCACGAACATCTACTTCAATATCAAAGGGAGCACCCTGTTAGGGTGACCAGAAAGCAGCTGTGGCAATGGATCCAATGAACTAAGCTAGTTGATATATGGTTGAGGTGAGGTAGGTACATTGGGTTTTAGTGAAGAATGTGTTGAGGTACTTGCATGGTCCAATTGGATATGGTTTGAGATATGTCTCAACTAGTGAAGTGAGGCTGCGTCGAGAGTGTAAAGGACAAAAAGAGAACCTCAATGTGTTGCTTTAGCTTGGGATCAATTATGATATCCTAGTTTACCAGGAAGCAAAATTTGGTCACACTTAGTACAAGAGAGGCATAATATATCACAACCACTGCCACAAGTCAGGAAGTAGTGTGGTTTCAGAAGTTACTTGTAGGGCTATTTGATCATGTGTTAGAGACGAGCTTGATATATTGTGATAATCAAAAGTATGTTAAGCTCTCAGAGAATCTGTTTTTTCATGATAGATTGAAGCACCTTGAGATAAAATATCACTTCATCTAAGACATGGTACAGAAGGGAGCAATTAGCTCTAACAGAGATCCATAGATGAGTAGATTGAAACATTCTCACCCAACATATGTCTAGAGTGAAGTTTGTGTACTTCAGAGACAAGCTTGGCATGATGTAGAATGTCTCCCCCTCACAGAGGGATTGTTGATGTTTATAAAATATTGAGTAGACATTCTCCCATGGGGTCATGTTGATTTGAATAGTGGGGGAATAATACATCAACCCGTGGAACCATGCTGATTTAGCTAGGGGTGAATGGCCTAGGGAAACTACAACATAGGGTATACATTCTTCCATTGGAGCCATTTTGATTTCGAATCCATAGGGTCACGCTGATTTGAATAGGGAAGAATGATACATTCACCTAAGAAGCCATGCTAATTTAGACAGGGGTGAATGGCTCAAAGGAAAACTTTCTCCTCAGAAGCCATGCTGATTTAGATAAGTCAAGATGATTTGACCATGGGAGATTGATACATTTACCCATGGAGCCATGCTGATTTGGCTAGGGGTAGATGGCCCATGATACTCAAATTTCCTGCTCTAGGATGGAGTGATCTATATTTATAGACATGCATGTGAGGAGACATTGCATCAACATAACAAGCTCATGAAATTCCTTAGCTAAGGAGAAATCTGTTTTCTAGCCAAGGAGGATACCTCCCTCGCTAAGAGGGAGTCTTGATTTTTGTGTAGCATCAGGAGGTATTCTCGCATGTCGAAAGGGTATTCAAGTCATCCCTAGACAATTTTTGTTATTGAGGCAAGTCGACCTATAAAGAAGTTAAGTCTGTCATCCAGTGAAGGGACGTGTCCCTTGGGTTGTCACACCCCCTTTGACATGTATAAATAGAGGATGTGGCATCTCTTTTGATCACCAAGAAAGAGAAATTCTGAGAAAAAAGGAGAAGTTTTATTTTGGAATCTATTCTTTATGTTCATCATTTACTCTCTTTTGGACAATCACATGTGTGAAGAAAGAACACGATTTTGAGCACGCCGCATTGACTAAAGTTAACTGAGCTGTGGACTGAGTGTTTGACTAGGTTTGGAGGTTGAATGTATGGATTTGACTGCGATTTAGAAAACCGCATGCCGAATGTGAAAACTATTAAAAAAGGGCCAAAGTTAACCAGGCCAAGCTGATTGTAGAGTTGATTGTTTGACCAAATTTTAATTCTGATTATTTTGGATGATTTGACCAGCGTTGACTTGCTGAATTTTTGACTAGGTTTGACTTGGATTATTGGCACAAATTTATAGAAAAATTGTTAATATTTAAACCTTGCTGAAAAATACTTTCTCTTAAGATAAGTTGTTAAGGTTTCTCCCAAGGTTGGGTTTCCCAGGGAAAAACTATTGTCTCTATTGTGCATGGTTCTCTTTATATGATATTTACTGTTTCCACTACATTTACTGTTGAGAATTTTTTATTTTAATTATTAAATGATAACAGTGGCATAAAGTACTTCGTGAAAAATCATTAGGGAGTAATTATCTGGCAGAAAATTGTATTCTAGTCCACTAGCCTTAGAATTTCAACACCTTTGAGGATCCTATCAATTAAATATGTTTCCTCTAATAAGTTGGTAGTGTTACAATGAAGCACTTGGCTTCACAAGGAGAAGACTAAAGCTTGAGTGCTTGGAAGGGAAGTAGAGTTGTTTCCCGATTTCTTTGTGTCAAATAGGGAAGGGATGAGAGGAGTGTAAGAGGGAAATAAACCACAACATTAATTATGGATAAAAGTTGAAATATACATTGTGATATAGGGTTGTAGGTTAATGTCTTGTGCCTAGTTCTCATAATATTAAAATTGGCAGCTAGGGCCAAACTCCATGTGGATCACCTTATTTATGGCTTCTGATATTTTTCCTAGATTCCTCTCATCGAGAGGTGTATGATTGGTCTAAAGATCATCCGATTCAGATAAGTATTTATGGAGATATGAATTTATTTTGATTATGGATAAATTGTCAAGGTCGGCCAACAAACTTATGTAGGCTCAGAAGCCTAACAGTCACGTCTATTGAACCTCAATGTTTGCATATAAATACAAGGATCATTCTCCTTATTTGGACAATTCAATTCACTCATCTTCTCTCTTTCTCTCCTATGCATAAAAGGAGCCTTTCTCTCTCTCACACGTGTGGCTGAAAAGAAGACGTCCTAGGGCAAGGAAGACGCAAAAAGAAGGACGCTAGGGCAACAGGTCATCTCTTTGACCAGCGTTGACCTTCCAAGAGTGCGGATTGGATGTGGTTTCCTCTCCTAGGCAAGACACCATTTTTGGCATGAAAATCGAGTTGATCTGACCTCTAGTTTGACCGGTGTTGACTGCCCTAGTTTAGGGCTGCAAGTTGACTTTAGAAATCTGCAAATTGAATGAACTTTTGGGGCTGTTCAAGGGTTGTTTCTTCAGGCTATTCTAGGACAAGTTGACCGGAAATTGACCAAGTATTTTAGAGGTCAATTTCAGCGAGTTTGACCAAGTTTGACTTTGCTGATCTAGGGTTTGCTATCGCTGATATAAAATTATAGAATTCATATTTTGTACTATTTCTATCCGCTAAACTATTGAAGATAAAAGAATATTTGATCAAAGGGTTTCCCCGCATTAGAGGTTTGTCCCTAGCTAGCCGCCACATCTTGTGTCTCTTGTCTTGGCTTGTTTTCTATTGATCATTTAATGTTCTATTTGCACTTTACTTAAAGTATATGTGATTGCTAATCTGTGGCTAATAGGAAGATAAATAAGTAAACTACTCTAAGCATAGGACATACCATAATTTAACGCATAAGTCCAAACACCAACACATAATTGAACTATCAAATTAGTAGGCAATGGAAAACAAAATTAGTATTTATTCTCTATACATCTCTTGGTGAGCTAGCTATCTATTTGTATGAAACAAAAGAGCACTATAGTGAAATAGGAAGGAAATAATATGTGGTGTTGCTAGACCCATGTTTAATCAATGTAAATAATAACTAACAAACTTTAAATCAATTATCCCTTTTACTTATGGTGAGCAAGCAAAGAAGAGGAGGATCGTAGGTTTTATTCACTATGTGAGGTGAGTTAGAGCTCTTAACTAGGCTTTGTAACTAAACTAGAAAAATACATGAACAACATAAAAGATACTTTTAATAAGGACAGGGAACATACAACATGGAGCCAAGAAGAGAGTGAAATCCTACACAAGATAACTCAATACATTGAGATCCTCCTACAAAACAAAGCTTGGATATACTATCTCCCAATACATTGAACGAAATGAAATGAAACACATAAAGATAAAATCCTAGATGCATGTATATTGACCCAAGTGTCCTTGGTGAGAAGGAACCTTTTTGACTCATAAGTGTTGAAAATAGAAATAGGCAATGTTAAAAATAGAATCCAGAAATTCCAATTTAATTTGTCCTTGAATTAAATTGTGAATTAAAATTGTAATTCTTTTCTCATACCAACTTGTAATAGTTAACTAAGTTGTGTTAACTTAATTAGCTTAGGAATTTCAAGTTGGAAGTATTTTTGAAGTCATGTATATGTTCTCCATTTAGGGGTCCAAGATGAGTTTAATTGTGAGTTGTAATTAGATAACTCAGTTTACTAAGTTATGTTCAGTTAAATTAGTTCCAAACTATTTGTGGAACTAATAGAGATTTAATAGTCAATTGGTGCACTAGTGCATCCACAAGTGTTACTCTAGTTAACTAAATATTCCCTCATCAGAAACTTATGCATGTCTGTTCTGAGAAAGACCCAGTTGAGACTAGAGTGCAAGGAGATTATACTATCAGTTGTATCATTTACTGAGTTGTAAATATCATGCATGCAATCAGATAAGGACCTATGTTTGGATTGTGCAGTTTTGGAAGCATGAATTCCCTTTAATTATAGGCTATTCATCCTAGGAATTTCTCAAGGAATTAGGGGCTTGGAGAGAAGCAAAAGAGGCTAGATATTGGCTTGAGCTTGCTTGTGAGAAGGGAGATTGATCATACTGAGTGCTGGGATTGTTCTTGTGAGAACAAACATTGTATTATCATCTTGGATTTCCAATTTAATGCAATACATAGAGTGAGGGTTTTCAGCTGAGGCTTTCCTCAGATACTTATTGTGTTATGTGCCATTGATTTATCTTCTTCTTGTTCATATTGTTTTCATCAATCTATTGGTGTCTGCTAGTTGAAAGTAGAAATAGATTCTTGTCTTTTGCTTTAGTACATTGTATGAGCTTGTGAATCTATAGAAAGTTCTACATGGTATTGGAGCTAGATTTGTAGAAATATTCTACATGGCATTGGAGCTAGATTTGTAGAAATATTCTACATGGTATCAGAGCTAGATTTGTAGGATTTTCTACATGGTATCAGAGTTGAGAACAATATAGTAAAGGATATTTCAAAGTTTTGAGTTCAGGGTTACAGGTGAAATTCGAATTTTCATTTCATACTTCAGGATCAATAGATGGTGTTCTACGGTTTGCGGCTTGAGTATGCCTTGGATGGAAACTCGAATTATATAGCTTGGAAGGATAGGACAAAGGCTGTTTTGAAGGATAATGTCTTGAAGGAATTCATTGATCAGGACATTCCTAAGCCACCAACATCGAATGCTCAAAATCTGGCCGAATGGAAGAAGTGTGTGGCAAGGGTGAGACGGATAATCCTTGAGGGAGTTCGATACTACATTGTCTCAAGTCTCCATGGGAAGGAAACTCCACATGCCATGTGGAAAGTCTTGAACGACCTTTTCTAGAACAATAGTGACCATAGGAAAATGGCATTGAAAGATAAACTTTGAAAAATCAAGTTGGAGGCAAATGACTCAATTCCAAATTACTTGACTAAGTTAACTCATTGTTAGGATGAGCTTGGAAGTGTTGGAATCACTGTTGCCGAGGATGATATGGTGCGCCTAGCTCTTCTAGGACTTCCCAAGAATTGGCATAGTTATCAGGACTTTGTCAATGGGAGGGAGAAGCTGCCAGATTATGAATGACTATGGTCGGATTTTGTATAAGAGGAGTTTCGATGGAACACTAGAGATGGGGGAAGAGGATTTTTCCTTAGAAAGTAAGGAAAAGAAGGCCAAGGGAAGGAAGTCCTGAGGCGAGGAGGGCAACAAGAAGATGTACTTGATGAAAGTCAAGTGTTTTCATTGTCACGAGCATGGGAACTATGCCAAGAATTGCCCATAAAAAGAAAGAAAGCGAGAAGCAGCCGACAATAGCGGTAGTAGGTGAAGCTCTAGCTTCACAATTCAAACTTGATTTCACTCTCATTGCATACATGGCCAACATTGTCACGGGAGATGTGTGGTATCTTGATAGTGGTGCCCCATTGCATATGATGGGGAATATATATCTCTTTAGTGATTTTGAGGAGAAAGACCTCAAATAGAACATAGAGTTTGGAGATGATGGGAGGTATAGTGCTACTGGATTGGGTACGGTTAATTTTTAGAGGGCGTCTGGCTCCCCTCTCAGGATCAAAGATGTGATATATGTTCCAAGACTAAAGAATAATCTTGTTTCAGTTGCAGTATCAGAAGACTGTGGGTATGATGTGATTTTTACTAAGGGAAAGGTTTTCCTTAGACGCATTGCCATGAGATAGGTGAAACAGATCGGTGCATGGGTCAAGAACCTGTATTCTCTTAATGTGTAATATGCATGCAAAGCCTTGAGGAGCAAGGAAAAGGTTAAAGGATTAGTGGTTGAAAGGGAGATTAAATTACCTCTCAACATGTAGTCCCAGAAGAAGTAGTCTCAGAAGCAACTTCAGGAAGTTGTGGAGCAACCACAACTAGAGAAGATGAGAGAAGACCAAGTGGAGGCATCCACTCATGTAGATAGCTCCATTAGGGGGAAATTTTGATCCAAGTGGGTAGAGGGAGCACATGTAGCCATACATCTAGGTGAGAGGTGGGGTGATGTGAAGTCCTAGTCCCAAGAGGGCTGAAACTGGGTAGGGTCCGTTGAGAGGCTTTATCTCATGGATTTTACCTTACTATGGGAGGCTAAAAATACATAGTAGTGGGAGGAACCAGTGGCGATTGATGTAGTTAGAGACTAGAGTGACAAAGGCTAGAGCAGTGAGATACTGAAGAGTGCAGAGAAGGGTTGACAATAGTGTAGAAAGGAAGAGTCAATAGAAGCGCAGAGTTTTCAATCGATAGTGGCAATAACAATCAGATAATTTGATGACAAATGCATCATACTGATTCAGGTTGGATGTTTTTTTGTTTCTAGAGTTGATGTAGAAACAACACTAGAGATAAGTGTTGTATGAAAAGAATTCCAAAGGTTCAAGATTAGGATCGAGTTGAATTCATTTCTTGTTGTGAGGGAGTGTTGAAAATAGCAACAAGAAATGTTAAAAATAAAATTTAGAAAATTCCAATTTAATTTGTCCTTGAATTAAATTGTGAATTAAAATTGTAATTCTTTTCTTATAACAACTTGCAATATTTAAATAAGTTAAATTAAATTAATTATCTTAGGAACTTTGAGTTGTAAGTCTTTCTAAAGTCATGTATATGTTCTCCCTAAGTTTTAGGGGTCCAAGATGAGTTTAATTGTGAGTTGTAATTATATAACTCAATTTATTGAGTTATGTTCAATTAAATTAGTTCCAAATTGTTTGTGGAACTAATAGAGAGTTAACATTTAGTTGGTGCACTAGTTCATCCACAAGTGCCACTCTAGTTAACTGAAGATTCCCTTATCGAAAACTCATGCATGCCAATTTTGAGAAAGACCCAGTCGAGACTAGAGTGCAGGGACATTGTACTATCAGTTGCATGATTTACTGAGTTGTAAATATCATTGCATGAAATCAGAGAAGGACCTATGTTTGGATTGTGCAGTTTTGGAAGCATGAATTCCCTTTAAATACAGGCTATTCATCCTAATAATTGCACAAGGAATCAGGGTCTTAGAGAGCAATAAAAGAGGCTAGAGATTGACTTGAGCTTGCCTGTGAGAAGGGAGATTGATCATACTGAGTGCTGGGATTGTTCTTGTGAGAACAAGAATTATATTATCATCTTGGAATTTTGATTTAATGTAATACAAATAGTGGGGGTTTTCAGTTGAGGCTTTCCTCGGATACTTGTTGTGTTATGTGCCATTGATTTATCTTTTTCTTGTTCATATTGTTTTCATCGATCTATTGGCTTCCCCTGGTTGAAAGTAGAAGTAGATTCTTGTCTTTTGCTTTAGTACATTGTAGGAACTTGTGAATCTACAATATTTTCTACAATAAGTTGTGTTGGAACATCCACTTATGTGGTGATGTTGATAAACCATGCCATAGGGATGGGATGAAGTGAAAGATAGTCTATAGAACCCAATTTATCCATAAGGTGTTAATTTTAGGGCTAGATTGTTCTCTACTATAGATAATTGCATTTATGAACTTTTCATCATTTTACATTACATTTTTTTTCATAAAACATACACCCCATATCATCTCATCATTAGAAATTATGTAGAGATAACAATAAATATCAACAATGTAGTGGAACATAAAGAATAGTAGAAGACACACATTCACAATAGAGAAACCAGGACTTAGGTTAGAGATGAGGGAAAAACCCCATTAGGGGGGAAACCATATAGGTATATAATTTCACCACTGTAACCATAGAGATAGTTATGAAACAAATCACAAGCCACCATCTAGATGACTTCACTGCTGCTATAAGTGATGCTAAAGTCGAACTATGAACTATGATGTCACTGAAATGTGAGTGGAACCACGAGCCATATTAGAGATGAACCATGAGATATATTTTAGTGAATGATGCCAGAATCGAACCATGAGATATTGTGCGAGTTACAAATTAGAATCCATAATATGCGAACTTGAGACACACAAATGAGTCAACAAGTCCATGTGATGCCACAATGTATATAATCGAGCGGTGCCATGACATTGAGCCACAAAACGAGTCAATGAGTCTATATGATGCCACTATGTATATAATCGAGGGGTGCCATGATGTTGAGCCACAAAATGAGTCAACACGTCCATATGATGTCACTGTGTATATAATCGAGAAATGCCATGAAGTTGAATTGCAAAATGAGTCAATGAGTCCATAGGATGGCACTGTGTAAATAATCGAGTGGTGCCATAATAGAAGAACTCCATAGATAAATCAATAAAGCCTCTAGAAAATAGTTGAGCCATAGGTAAATATGGATGTAGGCATCTCAGAAGTAAAGCCAATGCGAATCTGTGATTCACAACCATAAGAGAATACAAGCCTTCACAGAATTTAGGCAAACCAATTGAACCTCATAAACTAGTCAACCATCCATATAATCTTTCCATTCGATGATATGTATTTAACAAGACTTCAAGGCCTGCTAATTCATATAATTTAATGAGGTGACTTAGGTGCCGAATGAAGCCCTTACATGTTGAGTGAGGCTGAATTTGTAATTTTGGAGGGAGAACAAAATTTAAATTTATTTTCAAATACATTTTTCCTTTTAATAAAACTTTTCCCAAATTAATAGTAAATATATATATTTCCATTTGCTTGCCTTAGATGAATTGAGCCATTTTAAATAAAACAATTAATAATTCCCTTTGACCAATTCAAATACTTCCTTGGGGATTTTTTTTGGGGAAAATGGGCTTCTTCTAGGGCTATGGAGAAATTAATCCCATAGCTTCCCAAATTTCAACGCTCCCTCTCAGCTAGGGAGTAATTTCCGTCCTCATCATAAGTCTCATCTTGGATGTATTTTCATTGCTACTTCATGTCTCATCTCATCCCATCTTGTCTCATAGAAGAAGAATAATCCATACCTAATAGTAGGGGAGATTGATTAAATCCTCCAAACCCTACTAGACTCTAGGTCAAGTTCCATGACCTTCAAATCAACTACATCAACAAGACATCGATCTCATCACATCTCGTTTTAACTTGTTTCCTTTGATCATCAACTAAACAATGATGTCTCTATCTAAAGAAAGAGAATCATCATAGGGGAGCTCTGAATTCCACCCCATATCCAAAAAAATAGAGGAGATTAATCTTCCACCCTATATATCTTATTGACAATAGGCAAGATACAACTTACCAGGAAAGGATCACAACCATCCTACCATATAACAACAATAGGAGAGATAAAACTTCCCATGAGAGGTAAGGATCACATACATCCTATCATTCAATGACAATGGGCGAGATACAACTTACCAGGCAAAGCTCATAAGAATCCTACTATCTAACACCAATAGGCGAGATACCACTTGCCATGAAAGATAAGGATCATATCCATCCCAAAGTCTGCTGATATTCCCACCTTGATCCTCAAGAATCAACTGGTAGAAATCTTGCATCCCATCACTTGAATGAGATACCGCTTACTGTAAGAGGTAAGGATCATAACCATCTCAAGTATCCTCACCTATTGTCCAAATGGATGGAATTCCAACAATCCCAACTTGTGGGTAGGATGCATACTGGGGTATACTCTATCAAGTCTAAACATGATAGGGGGAGATACCCAACTCGACATAAATGAAAAATATCACACACACCCTATAGTGACAACAGGCGAGATACACTTACCACAATGGCTAAGGATCACACCCTATCCTATTGGCTAGAGTTCCCTCAACCCCAAGAGCTCTTTGGCTCGATTCCTCACCTTGGGTGCTCAGACAACGAGGAAGAGCATGGCTTCATGTTCTCAATTAGTCATGACCCCTTCCCCTCATCATTTCCTTTACTAGGCTTACCATATGTTAGTCTTAGCCATAATGCATGACACCTATAGAATATTGGGTCAACCACATGCTTACATGTTGCAACACAAGGATCCAATTGTCTTCCTACCCATCAATCAAAATGTGAAGGAGTCTCATTGCTCCTTTCTGTTGAATTTCCACAACCCTGGTGCTCGGGTAGAATCTTAAAATCTCTAATGCTACCAAACCAAGAATCTCAAACAAAACTACTTTGCATAATCGAATATAAGCAACAGTAAATCACACATACGCAAATACAGATAACTTTTTACAAAATATTGTACAAATATGTACAACAACCCAATTTTCATTATATTAAAATAACTGAGTAATACAACCACCTAGGGCTCCTGTACTAGGGATAATGGCCCTCAAATATCCAATGGTACCAGAATACAAGATACAATGAAAATATTTCTACAATCTCAGTATCTATGTCGTATCTCGTTTTGTTGGTCCTTCTCTTCCGTTCTACTCTCTAGCCGCCCTTTAGTCCATCAAAGAACAACACATAGAGACTCTAAGAGGGATGCCACCAATCACTACTGCAAGTCACTTCTGCTACAATGTACATGAGTTGATCCAATCTATTCCTCTAGGTTGGCCAAAACCCGAGCTATCCAACCTGTTAATCTAGTAGATTCTTTCATCCATCAAAGAGCTACACATTAGGCTTAATACTTTATCCAACACACAAATATCAATTTCCTTCTTGTCACATTGATATAGGGCTAATTTGGACACCAACATGTTTCCCTCCAACAATCCAATGATGCACAATGCCTTTATCAATAATTCACTATATAATCTTCTCCTTGTTAGGGTTTCTAACCACCTGCTGTGTTGTTCAACAAACCCCCCATTTATTGATTTAATAGTTAATATTATATTAATAAATAGGGACCCTATATAAAAAATCCTCCAAGAAAAACTTAGCACTTAAGCGCTTTGTTTTTAATTTTTTAGAAATAAATTAAGATATCAAGTCAAATCCCTTTAAGACTAGCAATTATTGCTTTTATCGCATATCGCTAGACCAAGTGTGTCAAAGGTTAATTAACAACCAAGATTCGCAACTTGAAATGGAATGGATCATCGTAATAAACTTAGGATATCATTAAATTTTCCAATTAACACTAAGACTTAAGGCATTTCTTGAAAAATGAAGCTCCTTTCGCAAACGCATTTCGGCTTTCACAAAAAGCACAACTCACAAATCCTGTTGGAATATGAGAACTGCGATATTGCGATACATCAAGCCAATACTTATCACATCATGATGCTTTACTTAAAAGGCAATCTTCTGAACTACAAAATTTTTGTGAAACGTGATGTAGCCCAGACTAGATAAAAATAAATGTTATAAACTATAAGTTAAGTTCGACGCTTAGCAAAAAGGCACTTTACACAATAATTATTCAACTAGGCAGAGTGCGCTCTAAACAATGATAAGTATGCCGCTCACCTCACATCTTGTAGAACTCTAAATAGCTCCAAAAAACGCATGACCTAAAATGCGATTTGTGATATTGCGATAATCTTATCGCAATCACATAATCGAAATTTTGCACTTTAAACTCGCCACCTTAAAGTTTTTCGCTTCCCGCTTGCGATGTTATAGTTTAAATAAGTAATAAAAGCCATGATAAAGATATTAGTGCGTATTTAATAAGTTTAATGGCATTTATGTTAAGAATGGTGTGGCGTGATTTGATATATTTTCATCTACATTTCGAATAAAAGCTCCTTTCTTGTCACCTTTTGAGGTTAACTATATCATTTAATTCCCACTGTCATTTTTTCTTTGTGTCTATCTGATAACTCCCATTGCTCCATTTCAAGAAAACTCCATAGAAAACATCGTTAGAAAGAATGGCAAAGAAGGGAAAGGTGACTGCATGTGAGAAATTAGACATGATACCACTTTTCTCCGATACTACATGCAACAAAGACAAAGGAACCACGACATGGGAAGCCATGTATAACTTGTTAGAAGAAGAAAAGCCTAGGCCACGGCTAATGCTTATGAATCATCTGATGCCTCCTATTTTGAAACAACGTGTTCATTCTTATGCCGAATAGCTGTGAGACCAAAGACAATACCATACATGGATATGGTAAAATGGGTAATTGATGAGGTAGACATCTTAAATAGAACTTTCAAGAATAAAAGACAATAGGTCATGGGGTCTTTCTCGCTAGACAATCTACGACTAATGTACCAGCTACTAGTGCCTCAAAAGCTATATAACAAAGAGTTCCTTGAGCATTTCGCCAAAGAGAATGAGGACCCATTGGACGTTACACAAACCTGGAAGTCAAGCAAAGGCAAACTCAAATGGGATAAAACTAGCATGTACTCAATAGCATCCATCTCTCCCCCTCATAGTTTCGCAGCAACAATGATGTGTAGGTTATTCGGTATACTCGATAGCACCAAATTTTCTATGGAGTGGCTCCCGTTAAAAGATGCAATAGTTAATGCAACAATTATGAACTCGGGTTAGATTTTATCAGACAATTTAGCAAAGGCCATTATGGAATATAGGAAGAAGAGAAGTGTTTCTTCAAGTATTTTCCCCCTTTCTTTATGAGTGCTTTTGTTATGGACACAATTTGTTTTTGTTCTTATTTTCCGAATATGGGATGGAAGTGGACTGTATAGAACCTGCTTCCCATCCACATATAGCATAAAATTTTGTGGGAATCTCAATTACACCTCCATTTTTATAAAATCTTCCAAGGTGTTATGCGGCCTATTCATAAAGCATTTTTTGATAAAACAACCCCTAGGTTTTCAAAAGAGGCCAAAGTAGATATCTTGTCAGTGGCCAGATGGTTTAGGGAAGAGACATTCACCTACATTAGAGTTTTTGGGAGCATTGATTCTCCCCATTTCCTCCCATATTATGTCCTAGACAAGTTATTAGCAAGAGAAATAGCCTACCAGACAGAAACAGAAGGCAGTTTAACCAAAGGACTGAACGAATAGAAGAAATCCATTTGGCCATCCTTCCCATTTCAATGTGGTGCGTTCACACTACATGACTATGGACATGCAATAAAGGAAAAAGATATTATTACGTCTCTGAATTTGGCGACAGATCGAGGAAGGAAGTATGACCGGAATCACGTTGCTAAGGAATTTACCACTATGGTGAAAGTCAAACAATTCACCGATGAAGATGATTCCTTTGATGACCTATTCCAACAAGAAGAAACATTTTCACAAGTCCTACATATGGCATAAGTACTATTGACCCTGGAAGATATTAATGCTTTTCATGTGTATAGAAATAAGAGTCTGTTAAAGGTCCCATTGGACCTATTATAGATTGAACCTATAAGGGAGCCAACTCCTAGCATAAGCTTGGAAGGAAGTTCCAAAGAAAATTTTGAAGTAGAAACCTAAGATAATCCTACTCATGAGTCAGAGCACTTAGAATGGCAATCTCAAAATGGGGGAGGAAAAACAAATAAAGAATCTGAGAAAGATACAGCTTGAAGTACAGAGGAAACGGTCGAGCAGGCCTTGGAAAAGAAGTAGGCGGAGGTTGATTCTACTTTAGCTTTGTCAAGAAAGGCTCAAACTCCAGTCATTGACCTAGAATAGGAATGGGAGAAATTCAATAAGAAGCTCCATACAAACACAAATCTTGTGCAAACATCTGAACAACAAACCCCCAAGCAAACCCAGCATAAAGAAAATCCATAAACAATAGAGGAAGGAGCTACAAGTACTTAGGATATTGAGATTATTCTTGCTGTTCCTACTTCCAAAATTGTGTTGAGAATTGAAGAGATACCTCCATTAGATATATTCTACAGTCCTACTCATAAGGCTGTAGTTAAAAGACAAAGGAACAAAAGGAAACTGGACACCACTGTTGTTACGACTCTAGAAAATGAACTAATGGATGTTGTGTGGAATGACACGCCTATAGACCCATCAAACAATCTCACAAAGTTGTCGTAGTTTGTAGGAGCTTATGCCATAGTGACCATCGATAAAGCAATGGAAGTTTGAATGCTGATGAAGGAAAAAGAATATAAAATTATGCTTCTTGAACAACAATTACCACAAGAAAAAACTAATTAGGAAGCAGAGTAATAGGTAGCCCAACTTCAAAGAGAATTCAAGCAGATGAGAGTGCATCACCAGACCAACTTATTAGAAAAGGATTCACAAATTCGTCAAATAAAAGCCATGGTGGATAAATTCAGAGATAACCCGCAAATTGGTGAATTCATCAAAGAAGCAGTCAACCTCAATTCCCTATTAATGCAACAAGAAAAAATATTCTACTAGAAAATCTCGCAAATAAATGCTTACTGCGAGACCAATGATAAATTAACAAACCAAGTAACTGATATGAGGTTTGAGTACGAAGAAATCCACAAAAAGGTTTCTGAATTTATCACCTCGCAAGAATCAGAGGATGGAAGAAAGCCTGACCTACCAAAAGTGGAAGAGTCCCACAAAGATATTTTGTTTACAGATTGGGATTCTAGGTTGAAATAGGCAGAAAGGGTGACATCGATAGCAACAGGAGAAGCAAGCAGCATAATATAAGCCATAAATGAAAACCTCCATGGTGCCAACCTTGTTAAGGATTGTGTACTAGGGTTTCTATGGAATGCTAAACAATTAGAGCAGTAGTGGAAACAGATAGCGCAAGAAAAGAAAGAGGCAATTAAATAGCTAACCAGACTGAATTGGGACACATACTGGCAGTTTCTAGTAAAACCACACAGCCAGTGGATGACTCTTCGATGTTTAACAACCTCTACACAAAAGATGGTGCCAACATTTATAGATGCCATATTTGTTGGGAAGTTAAAATCTGCAATCAACCAGTTGCCTCAGCTCAAGCCAATGATTGACATTTGCGACCTTAGAGATCAAGTTAGCAGATTAACTTAGTTCAAGTTCAAAGGAGCTAGTCATTAGTTTAATTTTATTTTTTCCCATTCCAAGGAAGATTGTTTGAAACCTCCTGAGCTATTTTTGTAATAATCTATTTTGAGGCATGTATTTTAGTATTTAAACCCCTCTCATGCATTTAGAGAGGGGTCTAGAATTTTATAAAAAAATCTTTTCAAGACATTACACTTTTGTACTTTTGAGAAGCTTTTGATGAAATGAATGGAACAAGATCTACTTTTCTTTGAATATTTAGCATGATCTACTAAAATTGCACTTTTGTACTCTTAGAATGTGTTGGATGGAATGAAATTGGGTCAATATTGCTTAAGCACATGAGCAGGACTTATCATATATGGTACTTTTATCGTCTAATCATGTTTTATTTATGTATTAAGCAATACCTCTTCTCTTGATTGTTTTATGTATGGAAGTCTAAATTATAGTTTTGCATTATTACACTTTTGTATGATGTGTTAGCTCTGATTCCGTTTTGAATACATGAACGATTTTTATATGTGATATATTTCTCTCAATTGTTTTGTCTAACTATTTATCCAAAACAATTATCATTAAATGATTTCATTTATTTTGGTAGTTGAATGATATTTATTATGAATTGCTGTAAGACATCATTGTATATCGCATATCTTATTTTATTCCTGGGTATATTTATAGTTAGATATTGTTAGATTAAGATATATGCATGTGTTTAATAGTTAGATTAGACTATACTTAGGTGAATAATTTCCTGTTACATCTTATATCATCCTATCAACATTATCAAATCAATCCTCTTTGGTAAACTGGTCCCATCATCCCTAGTCAGAGCCACTATAATAAACGGAAAAGGAGATGCTTTCAAGGTTCGGTCTGGGTGGTTATCCCCCATGTTGTCGAAACGAATTTTGAGGCTTCAACATTTTGGCACTAGAAGGAGGGCCTGACTATTAATGGCAATCATAATTAAATTAGAAAGCCATTCTAAGAGTAAAACTCCCTCACCATCACCTCTGACTTCTCAGTCACATTCTAAATCCCCAAATCCTAGGCGTGAAGTTATGAAGAAATCCTTAGAATCCACTATTATTTTCCCAAATAAATCAGATCAATCTTCTTCTACAAAAACTCCCGAAGTTCAGTCTTTAATCCATAAATTGAAAGGGATTTCCCTATCAGAAGAAGAATTTGAATTATCCCAAGCCAGTGTTTCTTCTCAGTTTCCTTTCTCTCAAAGGTTAACCAGATCACAGAGTGAGAAATTTGGGATTCCCTCATTTGAATTTCCTCTACCTAAACCTTGAAGGAAAACTAAGAAAAAACAATTTGAAACTCATAGTGAGATTCTCTCATCATCACTTGAAACACCCTCATTCATTCCATCATCTTCCTCACAAGATCAATAATCCACCTCACAACTCCAAATCGTGATTTACACTAGTACTGGAGCACAATCCTCCTCTACCCAATCACCTTCAAACATTGGAACATCTTCCTCTACATAGATACCCACGATGGCTCAAAGACCATGGACAAATCGAGGAGCTGTTCAAATGGCGGGACATTACATCCACTACTTGCGCATCCAGAAAAATGGTTTCCAAAATTCAACCCTGATCATGGTCTCCCTGCTGAAGAACACATAAATAACTTCATGTTGTCCATAAATCTGAATGTAGTGGTAGAAGAAGATGCAGTTGTAAGATTATTCTCTTATACTTTACAAGGATCTGCAGGATACTTTACAAGAGCAGTTTCTAACCAAGTTTGGAGATGACCAATCGAAAACTACTCTTCTCAATGATCTCTCCAACTTGAAAGCTGAACCTAGAGAACCAATTAAGGACTTCAATTCATGTTTTAATAAGTTATTGAACAAAATCCCAACAACATCCAAACCCAATGATGAAGTTCAAAATGAATAGTATATTTCTACTCTTCCCTCAAATGCAACTATTTTTGTTGAGAGGGTTGCCAAACCTACTTTGGCAGAAAACATGAAAGAAGCCATAGTTGTAGAAAAACACATTTTAGCTTTAGATAAGAAGAATGCATTAGAAGAAAGAAAAACCAAGAAGGTCACTTTTAGGGATGAATCCAAGAAGAAAGAACCTAAAGATCCTTTTGATCTTGAAGGTCTGCAAAAGGTCCTTAAAACCATGTCCAATAAAATGGTCGACAATAAGAAACAGGTAGCTGAGACTTCTTCAAGGAAAGATTACAAACCTTAAAAAAGAAATCCTTCCTATGATCCTAAACCTCCAAATACAATATCAAATGCCGATCAGAAGTGGAGGAAGAAGAAGTGTCAACAGCTGAAGAAAAATCCGATGACAAAGAGGTAGTTGAATTAAAAGGAATGTGGGATTCCATTCTTCCCGTGTCAGACAATGAAGAATCACAAGAAGCATTACCTGTCACAACCAGGAGAAGGAGCACTATTGATTTTCCACAAACGAATCCAAAACATAAGTCATCAACTCCAGCTCTTAAAGATAAAGCAATGGGTAAGAAATATTCTCCCAAATCCACTCAAATGACTCCTCCTCGGCCAAATATTCACCCTTAGCTAAAACCCTGCTAGTATCTGATGAAATGGAATACAACATCGTTGAAGATATGAAAAATACTAGAGCTAATATTACATTCCATGAGCTTAGCAAGTTAAAACATCAACATAAGCTATTGCTCAAAGAGCTAAATGCAGTCCTCACTTCTCCTCTTCCCATTGTTGTAATCTCTCAGGCTGCGCAAGAAATGGGTAGGCCTCCCAGTACTTCATCAGATAAAATGAGTTCAATTGATATTACTTTAATATGTGGTAGATATAAGTCCCATACACCTCCATTTCTTTTGAATTTTGAAGTCTTCAATAAGAATTTGCACAATTGTTTAGTAGATTCTAGAGTTTCATCCAACATTCTAACAAAACTTGTTTGTGCAAAATTAAACGTGGAACCCCAAAAAACCTGTTGTTCGCATTGTGTAGCTAGATCGATCTCAAGTTGGAGTCATGGGAGAAATCAATCAGGTCACCATTAGACTCTCATCGAACCCAAAAGTGTGTCAAATAATTGACGTTCTTGTGGCCGATATCCCTGAATTCTACAATTTGATCCTCAATAGAGACTGGTTTGAAATGCTTCATGGCTATTTCGCAATAGACTGGTCCCATATGTGGTTGCCTTATAACGGTAAACCTAACCAAATAAGGGTCGACCATGAGAACATCAAAAGTATATCGTCACAGAACTACAGGGAGAAAATGAGCCCATAGCATATAGTAATAATATCATTGGAAATTATTTAGTTGAATCATTTTTGGGCAATTTTAATGCCCATACCTCCCCCTTTTTGGAAAATTCTTCTATATCACAAGCTAAAAACTATTCTCAAATAGATTCTTCTAAATGTATCAATTTGATAAACCTATAGTCCAGTCTTTATTTTGATGGATCTAAATCTAATGATGGGGATGGAGCAGGTTGCATATTAGTTAGCCCCGAAGGGGAAAAACTATGTTAGCATGCATAATTGAATTTGAATGCGCAAATAATACTATCGAATATGAAGCATTAGTTCAAAGATTGTATAAAGCCATTAGCATTGATATCAAATATCTTCAAGTGTTTGGAGATTTAGAAATTGTAATTAAACATGTGAGGAATACTATACACTATATCTCTAGACATTTGAAACATTATCAATCACTAATCCAAGACCTCACCTCCCATTTTACAACATTCAACATTTCCCCGATTCCAAGACTTCAAAACGCAAGTGCCGATCTTTTGGCTAACATTGCATCCAAGCTTATTCCACCAGGAGATTATAGTCCTGATCGCTTTTCTATACAATTAATTGTTAGGCCTTCTATTCCTGACAACATCATCAATTGGTGAGTTTTTAATAATGATCCAGATATCACAAATTTTCTAACATTTGATGGCTCTTATGATGACCAAATAATAGATGAATATCAGCATGACAACCAGCTTAAGCATGAAATAATTGCAAATTCCATACCTAAATATGTGGTTAAGCTGGAAGATTGATATGATCTTAAGGACATATTCAAGAAACCTACTAATTCAAAGCTTCGAAGTTCAACTTTGAGGTTTGAATCAGTTAACCTTGGAACCGATCTTAAACCTTAAAATATTAATCTGGGACTTGGTATTACATTTGATGAAAGACTAGCCTTTATTCATTTCTTAAATAAATAAAAAAATGTTTTTGCTTGGAATTATGAATATCTTAAGATATATGGTACTTCCATCATTCAACATACCATTCCTGTGATATCCAATGAAAACCCTGTACAACAAAAGTTGAGAAAGATTCACTCGAATTTAGAAAATAAGATCAAATCTGAATTGAATAAGCTTCTCAAAGACAAAATAATTTCTCTTGTCCGACATTCAAGGTGGGTTTCTAACCTTGTTCCAGTTAGGAAAAAGAATGTTGATATTCAAATATGTATAGACTTTCGCAATCTCAACAAAGCTTGTCAGAAGTACAACTTTCCATTGCCTCCTATGGAACATATATTGCAATCAGTTGCAGGCTCATTGCTAATGTCTTTTCTGGATGGGTTTTCAGGTTATAATAAAATTCTCGTACATCCAGATGATCAACTAAAGACCACATTTCAAACCAAATGGGGAACATACGCTTACCAAAAGATGCCATTTGGATTAATCGATGTTGGTGCAACATTTCAGAGAGCCATGGATATAGCTTTCAAAGGTTTGATGAATAAATCAGTGGTAATTTATTTAAATGACATAACTGTGTATTCAAAAAAGCACAGTAATCATTTAAAGGATTTGGAACAAATCTTTGAATGATGTTAGAGATATGGAATTTCTTTAAATCCCAAGAAACCTTTCTTTGCTTTGAGTGAAGGAAAAATTCTTGGATTTATTGTATCTAAAGATGGCATTCACATTTATCTTGATAGGATAAAAGAAATTTATGAAATTTATTTGCCTCATAATAAAAAATCCATGCAATCTTTCCTAGGTCAGATAAATTTTGTCAAGAGATTTGTCCCTGATATTTCACGAATTGTTTTACCTCTCCAATCGATGATTAAGATAAAATCTATTTTTAAATGGGGACATACCGAGCATGAAGCTTTTAATCTTATCAAACAAGCAATCATAAATGCTCCCTCTTTAGCAACTCCAATTTTTTCTAATCATTTCATTTTATATACCTTTGCTTCCGAGACATCATATGCAACTATATTGACATAGGTCAATGATGAAAAAGTCGAAGCACCAATTTCTTTCTTTAGTTATAATTTGCAGGGGGTTGAATTAAATTATTTAGGCATTAAAAAACAAGCTTTTGTTGTTTCCAAACCAATAAAACATTTCAAACCCTTTCTTCTCAAAACTCACACTAAGGTAGTAGTTACATTCTCAACAGTGAGAAATTTACTAATGCAAAGAGAAATAGGTGAGAAAATAGAAAATTGGGTAACAAAACTGCAAGAATATGACATTGAGATCAGACCAACTAAAATTGTTAGAGGTCAAGGTCTTTGTAGAATGTTAGCAGGAGCATCCAACTTACCAACACTACAAGATTCAGACAATGATATACAAATATGTGAGGTAAGCCTCAATGATATTGAATCTAAATATGATGATATCATCTTTTATTTGAAAAATGGATATGCCCCTATGCAAATTAGTTACAAAAGAGAAAGGGATTTGAGGTTAAAAGCTAAGAAATATGAAATCATGAATGATGTTTCATTTAGGAAGACTTATGATTCTATTTTACTTAGACGCCTTGAAAAATCTGAGGCATAAAAGGTTTTGCAGGAACTCCATGATGGACTAGTTGGTGGAAATTTTGGAGGAGCACAACAACACATAACATCCTGCATACTGGCTATTATTAACCAACCATATTCAAAGATGCACACGAATATGTAAGGAAATGTAATATTTGTCAAACAGCTGCTGGAAGATAGAGGAAACCCGCATTACCGTTGTAGCCAGTTAACATTGAACAACCATTTGAGCAGGGGGGACTAGACATAATAGGTGAGATCGTTCCTCACTCTTGAAAGAATCATAAATATATCCTTACAACAATTGATTACTTCACTATATGGGTGGAAGAAATCCCACTTAAGGTAGCCAATTCTTAAAACATCATTGAATTTATTGATCAGTTTATTATTACCAGATTTGGCTACCAACTTCCCTCATTTTTTATAATGCATCTTATTTTAGAGGCAATGCTATGACAAAATTTTCTCTTAAAAGAGGTTTCAAACTTAAATATTCTGCTAACTATTATCCTTAGGGAAATGGTTTGGCCGAATCTACAAACAAAAACCTCATAAGGATCATCAAACAATTTGTTGATCAAAGTAAAAAAAACTGGCATAAATCTTTAACATTTTCTCTATGGGCAGATCGAATAATATAGAAGGCCTTAATAGGAACTTCTCCTTTTAATTTGGTTTATGGGAAAAAGGTTGTTCTTCCTACAAATGTAGCTATTCCCTCTCTAGCCCTGGTTCAATTTATTGAAGAAACTCCTTCCTCTTCTATGTAATTAAGGAAATCGCAGATCCTCAAACTCGAAGAAGAAAGAGACAAAGTCAAGATCATACATGCACATCATCAACAGTTAGTTAAATCTTCATTTGATGCAAATTTTGTAAGTCCTAAATCCTTTCAACTTGGAGACCTTGTATGGAAGTGGGATAAAGCACACGAGGAAAAAGATAAGCATACCAAATTCCAATGAATGTGGCTTGGCCCATTTCAGATTGCAGAACAAATCGGCCCATCAACCTTTTTATTGCAAGATTTATCAAGCAAGAGAGCTTCTCTACCTATTAATGGGCATATTTTGAAGAAATATTTTTCATAGAAGATAACCTCTTCTATCCCTTGTACACTATTTCCTTTACTTTTTTCTAGGAAAATAAAAGTTAAATAGTATTTACTTTTGGCCTTTCAATAAAAATCTCTTTTATATTTTGATTTTTCGCTTGTATAAGTAGATATTTTTGAGAAAATAATTTTCACATTTGAGACATAAGTTAAGTTCTATTTCTTTGAAACTTATTTGTTTTTCACCAAAATCATTTATCTTTTGTGAAACCTCAACTTTATAAAGAGACCTTTGTTCTACGATCAGTCGAGAAAAGTATCTTTAACAAAGCAAAGAGTCTTTGTGGATAAACACTTCTAACTCTATAATTGTCATCTAGAAACTCTTAAAGAGTCAATGATTCTCCCCATCTAATAAAATTTTCTCTTTTTAGAGTTTAATTCTAAAATATACTTAAACTTAAAGGATAAGAGGTCTCATCAAGAGCCGACTTACCATGTTCATAGGAAAATAATAAATTGACATTACCAATACTGCATATCAAAACAGGGTACTGGCCTGAAATTATTTTAATCGAAAGATAAGGGGTCTTATCACGAGCCAACTTGTTTAGTTGAGTTACAACCAGTGAATGGCATTGTCAAATTTTGCCACCAAACTAAGACAATGACCTTTAAGTAAAAAAAATAAAAATTTTTAGAAGAAAAAATTAATTGTTTAGAAAAGAAAGAAAAGGGAATAAGTGTATGAATCTGAGTTTATCTCTAAAAGTTGCACTCTTATCTAGATGGGATACTAAATCATTGATGGTTAAAAGGTAACCTTGTTGAGGCTATGGACGTCTGCTGGCAGCAGAGGCTCTACCTGTGAAAAATGAGTACAACTAAAAGCTAATATGCAAGAGCCTCCTGCTTTATCTTTAAACCAGGTAAAGACTGATGTAGATAAAGAAATTTTCATTTTTGAAGAGGATATTAAATGGATGGTAATAAGGTGGAGTTTGTTTTCTTATTTAGAGAAATATTACTTATCTTACATTTCATGTAATTCCTATTTTCTTAATTATCTTTATTTTGGAAGTTTTAGAAGTTTAAAAAACTATTAGAGATAACTGGTTCTTCCAGTGAATCACCATTTGTTGTACTGTTCAACAGCCCCCCCATTTATTGATTTAATAGTTAATATTTTATTAATAAATAAGGATCCTATATAAAAAATCCTCCAAGAAAAACTTAGCACTTAAGCACTTTCTTTTTAAATTTTTAGAAATAAATTAAGATATCAAGTCAAATCCCTTTAAGACTAGCAATTTTTGCTTTTATCACATATCGCTGGACCAAGTGTGTTAAAGGTTAATTAACAACCAGGATCCGTGAATTGCGATGGAAGGGATCACCATAATAAACTTAGGATATCATTAAACTTTCCATTTAAAACTAATACTTAAGGAATTTCTTGAAAAATGAAGCGCCTATCGCAAACGCATATCAGATTTCACAAAAAGCATAACTCACAAAGCCTGTTGGAATATGCGAACTGCGATATTGTAGTATATCAAGCCAATACTTATCGCATCATGACACTTTATTTAAAATCCAATCTTGTGAACTACAAAAAGTTTGCGAAATGCGATGTAGCCGGACCCGATAAAAATAAATGTTATAAACTATAAGTTGAGTCCGGCGCTTAGCAAAAAATGAACTTTACGCAATAATTATTCATTTAGGCAGAGTGCACTCTAAAAATGATAAGTATGTCGCTCACCTCGCATCTCGCAGATTTCTAAACAGCGCCAAAAAACACACGACCTAAAATGCGATATTGCGATTTGCGATATTGTGATAATCTTATCACAATCACATAATTGGAATTTTGTACTTTAAACTTGCCACCTTAAATTTTTTCCCTTCCCGTTTGCAATGTGATAGTTTAAATAAGTAATAAAAGCCATGATAAAAGATCTTAGTGCGTATTTAATAACTTTAATGACATTTATGTTAAGAATGGCATGACATGATTTGATATCTTTTCATTTGCATTTCGAATAAAAGCTCCTTTCTTGTCACCTTTCGAGGTTAACTGTATCATTTAATTCTCACTCTCATTTTTGCTTTGTATCTATCCAATAACTCCCATTGCTCCATTTTAGGAAAACTCTGCAGAAAACATCGTTAGAAATAATGGTGAAGAAGGGAAAGGCGACTGCATCTGAGAAATCAGACATGATACCACTTTTCTCCGATACTACATGCAAGAAAAATAGAGGAACCATGACATGGGAAGCCATGTATAACCTGTTAGAAGAAGAAAGCCCATGCTACTGGTAATAAAGGCCACGACTGATGCTCAAGAATCATCTGACGCCTCCTATTTTGAAACAATGTGTTCCTTCTTACAACAAATAGCTGTGAGACCAAAGATAATACCATACACGGATATGGTAAAATGGGTAATTGATGAGGTAGACATCTCAGACATAACTTTCATGAATAAAAGACAATAAGTCATGGGGTCTTTCTGACTAGACAACCTACGACTTATGTACCAGCTACCAAAGCCTCAAAAGCTCTATAACAAAGAGTTCCTTGAGCATTTCTCCAAAGAGAACAAGAACCTGTTGGACGTTACACAAATCTAGAGGTCAAGCGGAGGCAAAATAAAACAAGATTAAACTGGTATGTACTCAATAACATCCATCTCTCCCCCTCATAGTTTCACAGTAGCAATGATGTGTAGGTTATTCGTTAGACCTGATATCAGTAAATTTTCTATGGAGTGGCTCCTGTTAATAGATGTAGCAGTTAATGCAACAATTATGAATTGGGGTTATATTTTATTAGACAATTTAGTAAAGGCCATTATGGAATATAGAAAGAAGAGAAGCGTTTCTTCAAGGATTTTCCCCCTTTCTTTATGAGTGCTTTTGTTATGGACACAATTTGTTTTTGTTCTCAATTTCCAAATATGGGATGGAAGTGGACTGTACAGAACTCGCTTCCCATCCATATATACCATAAACTTTTGTGGGAATCTCAATTCCACCCCCATTTTTATAAAATCTACCAAGGTGTTATGCTACCTATTCATAAAGAAGTTTTTGATAAAACAACCCCTAGGTTTTCAAAAGAGGCCGAAGTAGATATCTTGTCAGTGGACAGATGGTTTAGGGAAGAGACATTCACCTACATTAGAGTTTTTAGGAGCTTTGGTTCTCTGCATATCCTCCCATATTATGTCCCAGACAAGCTATTAGCAAGAGAAATAGCCTACTAGACAACAAGGGAAGGCAATTTAACCAGAGGACTGAAAGAACAGAAGAAAGCCATTTGGCCATCCTTCCCATTGCAATGTGGTGCGTTTAAATTACATGACTATGGACATGCAATAAAGGAAGTGGAGATTATTATGTATCTGAAATTGGCCATAGTTCCTGGAAGGCAATACGACCAGAATCACATTGCTAAGGAATTTACCACTATGGTGAAAGTCAAACAGTTCACCCATGAATAAGATGCCTTTGATGACCTCTTCCAACATGCAGAAGCATTTTCACAAGTCCTACATATGGCATCATTACTGTTGACCCCGAAAGATATTAATGCTTTTCATGTGTACAAAAATAAGAGACTGTTAAAGGTCCCATTGGACCTATTACAGATTGAACCAATAATGGAGCCAAATCCTAGCGTAAGCTTGGAGGGAAGTTCCAAAGACAATTTTGAAGAAGAAACCCAAGAGAAGTCGACTCATGAGTCAGAGCACTTAGAATGACAATCTCAAAATGGGGGAGGAAACACAATTAAAGAATCTGAGAAAGATATAGCCGGAAGTACAGAGGAAACAACCGAGTAGCCCTTAACAAAGAAGCAGACAGAGGTTGCTTCTACTTCAGCTTAGTTAGGAAAGTCTCAAGCTCCAGTCATTGACCTAGAATAGGAATGGGAGCAATTCAATAAGAATATCCATACAGACACAAATATTGAGCAAACATTTGAACTACAAACGCCCAAGTAAACCCAACATAAAGAAAATCCATAAACAACAGAGGAAGGAGCTATAAGTACTCAGGATATTGAGATTATTCCTGCTATTCCTACTTCCAAAATTGTCTTGATAATTGAAGAGATACCTCCATTAAATATATTCTACAGTCCTACTCATAAGGTTGTAGTCAAAAGACAAAGGAAGAAAATGAAACTAGATACCATTGTTGTTATGACTCTAGAAAATGAACCAATGGATGTGTTGTGGGAGGACACACCTGTCGGACCATCAAAGAATCTCACAAATTTGTTGCAGTTCATAGGAGCTTATGCCACAACAACCATCAGTAAAGAAACAAAAGTATGAATGCTACTGAAGGAAAAGGAACATAAAATTCTGTTGCTTGAACATCAATTAGCACAAGAAAAAACTAATCAGCAAGCATAGCAACATGTAGCGCAACTTAAAAGAGAATTCAAGTAGATGAGAGTGCAGCACCAGGCCAACTTATCAGAAAAGGATTCACAAATTCGTCAAATGCAAGCCATGGTGGAAGAATTCAGAGATAACCCGCAAATTGATGAATTCATCAAAGAAGCAGTCAACCTCAAGTCCCTATTAATGCAGCAAGAAGAAATATTCTTCCAAAAAATCTCACAAATAAATCCTTACTGCGACACCAATGATAAATTAACAAACCGAGTAATTGATATGAGGTTTGAGTATGAGAAATCCACAAAAAGATTTCTGAATTTATCATCTGGCCAGAATTGGAGGATGGAAGAAAGGCTAACCTACCAAAAGTGGAAGAGTCCCACAAAGATATTCTGTTTACAGGTTGGGATTCTAAGTTGAAACAGGAAGAAAGGGAAACAACAATAGCAGCAGGAGCAACAAGTAGCATAATAGAAGCTGTAAATGAAAACCCCCATGGTGCCAACCTTGTTAAGGAGTGTGTAGCAGGGATTCTACCAAATGCCAAACAACTAGAGCAGCAATGGAAACAGATAGCACAGGAAAAGGAAGAGGAAATTAAATAACTAACCAGGCTGCATTGGGAGACATATTGGAAGTTTCTAGTAAAACCACATAGCCAGTGGATGACTCATTGGTGATTAACAACATCTACATAAAAGATGGTGCCAGCATTGACAGATGCCATATTTGCCGGGCAGTTAAAATCTGCAATTAGTTAGCCGCCTCAACTCAAGCCAATGATCGACATTTGCGACCTCAGAGATCAAGTTAGCAGATTAGCTTAGTTCAAGTTCAAAGGAGCTAGTCATTAGTTTTATTTAATTTTTAGTTTTATTTTTTCCCAGTCTGAGGAAGGTTGTTTGAAACCTCCTCAACTATTTTTGCAATAATCTATTTTGAGGCATGTATTTTAGTATTTAAACCCCTCTCATGCATTTAGAGAGGGGTCCAGAATTTTATAAATTTTCTTTTTCAAGGCATTACATTTTTGTACTTTTGAGAAGGTTTTGATGAAATGAATGGAATACGATCTACTTTTCTTTGAATATCTAGAATGTTCTACTGAAATTGCACTTATGTACTCTTAGAATGTGTTGGATTGAATGAAATTGGGTCAATATTGCTTAAGCAAATGAGCAAGACTTATCATATATGGTACTTTTATCGTATGATTATGTTTTATTTATGTATTAAGCAATACTTCTTCTCTTGATTTTTTTTTGTATGAAAGTATGAATTATAGTTCTGCATTATTACACTTTTGTATGATTGTGTTAGCTGTGATTCGATTTTGAATACATGAACGATTTTTATATGCGATATATTTCTCTCAATTGATTTGTCTAACTATTTATCCAAAACAATTATCGTTAAGCGATTTCATTTCTTTTGGCAGTTGAATGATCTTTATTATCAATTGTTGTAAGACATCATTATAGATCACATATCTTATTTTATTCCTGGGTATATTTATAGTTAGATAATGTTATATTAAGATATATGCATGTGTTTAATAGTTAGATTAGATTATACTTAGGTGAATCATTTCCCATTACATCTTATATTATCCCATCAACATTATCAAATCAATCCTCTCTGGGAAACTGGTCCCATCATCCCCAGTCAAAGCCACTATACCAAACAGAAAAGGAGATTCTTTCAAGGTCTGGACCAGGTGGTTATCCCCCATGTTGTCGCAGTGAATTTCAAGGCTTCAACACCACCCAAGTCAACCCTAACACATGGCTTCGGAAGGATGAAAATTGTCCACACTTGGACACCACACAAATAGCATCAAACTCAACATGAATTTATCAACCAATACATATCTTGTTGGGCTGAATAATGTTGTAACTCTGTGGTATGGTTAGGGAACGATGGAACTCCATGTCAGCCCTACCAATCTGCCACCTAAGCCCCTTCACAACTGTGACCTAACTTCCACTATATCCTTGTCACACTCGTTTCTCTTTAGGATAATAAACAACACCAAAACCACCCTTACAAAGCTCTGTTTAGGGTAGAGTAAGGCCTGCAACCTACTCTTGTTTCCTTCCTAAACAACGACCTCTTGTGTAGGAGACAAAAATCTCCTAAACCATATGAAAAGCTCCTCATCTTTTTCCAGAATTGTGGCTTCCCTTTCCCCTCATAATTCGGGCCTATAAATTCGTATCCTTTGCCCAAATAATGCACTGATTTGTCTTGAAACAATGACTGTCCTCTTGTAGCAGCTCAGTCCTCTCACAAGTGTAATCTCACCATAAAAATAAACCCAATCATACTCTGTCCTCCTCCTCTTTAGATCGACTTCCTTTGAGATAAATTTCCAATGAGATGATGCTCTTGGATGATGAAAATGATATTCCTCACCTTATATTTATACACATAAGAAGGGCTCCACGAATTCACCAATAGACATGACTTTTGGACATAACTTTCCAAGCATACATGACTTTACTATCCAAAAACCCATTATTAACTTAAAAATTCATAACTCAACTTCTACAACTCAGATTTCGACGATTCTCATTATGTTGGATTCTCCCCGCCATCCTCTATCATCCCAAACCATCACATGTATAAAATACCTCATGGTTTTGGCCCAAACATCGATGGGTGAAAAACCCCAACCTTGGGTTCCAAGCCCATAAGTGACTTTTGTGGTGCTTCAACCTCCAAACCCTTAACCGTAAGGCTTGGAGTACCTCCCAAGCTATAAAAAATAAACATTCCCTCTTAGCGAGTGAGGTAATTCCAAGATTAGGAAGTAACTCATCATCATCATCACCACTCACAACACTCGCCCAACTCCTGGCACTCACAACTGCATCAATCCTTGTAGCATGAACTGTGCCTCTCTTGGAAGTGTCACTATCACTCAACGAATCTTGCTTCTTCTTCTTCTCTTGAAATGCCTTCCACTCTCTCCATGATTCCTTCTTGGCTACTATAGATCACCCTTTCTCCCCACTAACCATGTTGTCTTCTTGGGCTACAAAGTCTGCCTTTGAACTTGAAAACTCCTTCTAGAACTCGAGTCCCTATGAGCCTCTAGAATATGAACCATATTTTTTGGAATTTGTACCTATACCTCTAAATCCTACACCTGTAACTACTTTTTGCAACCCACACTTGGTCCACTTGCTTCTTTTTTCCATGATCTATTGGCTTGCCTGTCATCCTGTATAGACCATGATCTCTAAATCCAATCACAATACCTATAGAGCTAGAGCCTCTGAGCCTCAGTTTTGCCTTCCCATTATGGAATAAGACCTCAAACCCCTTCTTCTCGATCAATGAGACAAATATCACATTATATCTGAGTCCTAGTACAAACAATACATCTTGGACCCATATCACTCATCTTGACTCCATCCTGAATGACACAACTCTCGATCCTCAGATCTCATTTTGACTCTTATTTCCCAACACCATGTGCAACTTCGAGTCTGACTCAGCTAGAGTCTTGAATACCTCCTGAGACTGTATCATATGTTTCAATGCATCACTGTCCATGTACCATCCATCCTCATCAATAATACCCTACGAGAAATGAGAGACCATAGCAAAGTCCTCCTCCTCCAACCTCCTGGTGAGAGCATCTATGTCAGCAAAAGTGGCAACACCAGTGACAGACTTCCATTTCTTCTTCTTGTCATCTCCTGTCTTCTTCTTTATCAGATATCTCAACGAAAAATGACCCATCTCACCACAGTTGAAACAGTTGACTTTGCTCAAGTCCTTCATTAGAGGAAATTTTAGCTTAAAATTAGGCTACTAAGGAAAAATAATAAAATAATAGGATAATAATAAAATAATAGTTATGAATTTTAGAGGGAAAAGTTGAAAACTATTTTTTTTTTTTTTCAATTGTATTTTTGGCTTATTTCCTTATATGTTTACTCAAATTTCAAGTGTAGACACTCATTCAATGTGGAATTAAATTTCACATCCAACAACTACCCATTATGCATACTTTTGAGAAAACCTACATTGATAGAAATTGAAGATACATTAAAAAACATGTTCAACATGTTTTTTTAATGTATGTTCAAATTTTATCAATGTGGGTCTTCTAAAAAGCATGCATGATGGGTACTCATTGGATGAAAAATTTAATTCTGCATCCAACGAGTGTCTACACTTGAAATTTGAGTAAACCTATAAGGAGATAATCCAATAATACAATTAAAAAAGTAGTTTTTTATATTTTCCCTGCAAATTTTTTACATGTACCTATTTTTAAATTTAAAGGAATTTAATTGGTTTACATGTTATGTACGTGAAAATTTCATGGTCAGTTTTAGGCTGAAATTTCCTCTAATGCTTCTGCTTACCCTTCATTCATGCTACATGTGCCACATCATCATCTAAAGCCTTCTTCTTCTTTGGATGAAGATCCTCGTCTCGCAATTCTTCTTGAATGAAGTTGTCCCACAACATATTCTAGTCTGGAAACTTCTCTGTGGAAATGATCCCCTTGATGAAGGGCTTCCATTCCTCAATGAACCCTTTCAAAGCAATCCTCACCATATCATAATCTGAAATAGTCACACTGATGATAATAAGCTCATCTTTGACATGAGAAAATATGTTAGATACGAAGTCACTCCTTCACCCTGTATCATCTTGGTGGACTTCAAATTATCCTCTAATACCAGTACCCAGTTCTCGTTTTTGTTCTCGAACAAATTATGAAGAGTCGTCCACATCTCATGTGCAGTGTTCTTCCCAAACAAATGAGGTATTAGGGTATCCTTCACACCATCAAGGATGATCAATCCTGCCATAATATCTAATTCCTCATACACTTATAGCTCCTTAGGGTTGGTTGGCTTCTTCATCTCTTTCTCGGCGAACTCCTAGATCCTGTAGACCTGCAATACCAACTTGGTCCTTTCCTTCCAAGGAATATAGTTGAACAACCCTTCCACACTGTCCTCATACTGGAGATCAACCTGCAACCCTGACATTCCAGTGATCCCTTCACCTAAAATGTGACCAACTCCCTCTTAAGTTGTATTTCAATGTACACACTCTGATTTACTGTCCCTCAAAGTATCTTAGACACCCTCTGATACCATGTTGAATTTCCATGACCTTGGTGCTATGATAGAATCTTAAAATCTATGACACTACCAAACCAAGAATATCAACAAAGCCACTTTGCATAGTGGAATATAAACAATAATAAATCAAACATGCACAAATATAGACAACGTTTTACAAAAT
Source organism: Pinus taeda (assembly GCA_000404065.3). Classification (NCBI taxonomy): domain Eukaryota; kingdom Viridiplantae; phylum Streptophyta; class Pinopsida; order Pinales; family Pinaceae; genus Pinus; species Pinus taeda. Next base: position 4,207 of record APFE030996344.1, on the reverse strand, counting down.
ATTGTACAAATATGTACAACAACCCAATATTCGCTATATTAAACCAACTGGGTAATAAAACTGTCTAGGGCTCCCATATGAGGGATAATGGCCCTCAAATATCCAACGATACTAGAATACAAGTTACAGTGATAATTTATCTGCAATCTCAACATCTATGTCATATCTTGTCTTATCGATTCTTCACTTTCGTTCTACTCTCTAGATGCCCCTTAGTCCATCAAAGAACAACACATAGAGACTCTAGGAGGGTTGCCGCCTATCACTCCTGCAAGCCACTTTTGCTGCAATGAACACATGATGATATAATCCGCTCCTCTAGGCTAGCCAACACTTGAGCTATCCAACCTGCCAATCTAGTAGCTTCCTTTTTCCATCAAAGAGCTACACATTAGGATTAATCCTTTACCAAACACACATATGTCAATGTAATTCTTGTCACATTGATCTAGGGCTACTTTGGACACCAACATATTTCCCTCTAACAATCCAATGATGCCCAATACCTCTGTTAATATTCCACTGTAAAATTTGCTCCTAGTTAGGGTTTTTAGTCATCCAAGTCAACCCTAACACGTGGCTTCCATAGGCTGCAAGTTTTCCACACTTGGACACCACCCAAATAGCATCAATCTCAACATGAATTTATCAACCAATAAATACCTTGCTGGGATGGATACCACTGTATCTTTGTGGTTTGGTTAGGGCACAATGGAACTCCATGTCATCCCTACCAATCTTCCACCTAAGCCCCATCATAGTTGCGGCTTAACTTCCTCTATCTTCTTGTCACACTCACTCCTCCTTAGGCTAATAAATAGCCCCAAAACCACCCTCACGGAGCTTTGTTTAGTGAATAATAAGGTTTGTGGCCTACTCTTCTTTTCTTCCTGAATTGCGACTTATTGTGCAGGAGAAAAAAATCTCCTAAACCATATGGAAAGCTCCTCTTCTCTGACCAAAATTGTGGCTTCCCTTTCTACTCAGAATTCAAACCTACATAGACATATCCTCCACCCAAATCATGCATTGATTTTCCCTCAAACAACGACTTTCCTCTTGTAGCACTTAGTCCTCTCACAGGTGAAATATCACCATAAAATCAAACCCAATCATACTCTGTCCTCCTCCTCTTGAGCTCGACTACCTCAAAGATAAATTTAGAATGAGGTGATGCTTTTGGATGATGAAAATGATCTTCCTCACCTTATATTTATACGCATAAGAAGGGATCCATGAATTCACCAATAGACATGACTTTTGGACATAACTATTTCAAGCCTACATGACTTGACTGTCCAAAAACCCATTATTAACTTCAAAAATTTGTAACTCATCTTCTAACTCTCGAATTTCAATGATTCTCATTGTGATGGATTCTCCTCACCATCCTCTATCATCTCCATCCATTACATGTAGAAAATTCCTCATGGTTTTCGCCCAAACATCGATGGGTGAAAAACCCCAACCTTGGGTTCCAAGCCCACAAATGAATTTTGTGGCACTTCAACCTCCAAACCCCAAACCCTAGGGCTTGGAGTGCCTCCCAAGGTATCAAAAATCAACACTTTTTGCACTATATGTAGTGCCCGCTCTAGTTGATTGACAGTGAGATGACACAAACAATTAATTAGACATAAGGCCCACACTTTATTCTTTGAGGACCTCAAGTTGAGGATCTGGACACATGACACTATTATTTGAGATATTCATGGTTGTGATGTTTATAAATGCTTTCCATTGATATTATGATAGCATGAATGGTTATGTATCTTATCTATCAGTGTTTCGATGATTGCAACATTAAATAATTAGGTTTTGTCTCTATTTGAACTTATGACGTGGGTAGTAAAGAATATGTATGCGCTCTACTAAAAGCATAATGATGATAAATTTGATGAATAGGTATATTTCTATGATGTTACGATGTTGATAGCTTAATGAATATGTATGTTTCCATTGATGATTAATGATGATAGCCATGAGGGATGTGTCCCCTATGTTACCTACTTTCTTTAGTTCAAGCTTACAATGGACAATGATGTGAATGACCAGAAATTGTAAATGATGCTATTATGATAATGAATAACATTGAGAGACCTTGTTACTGATGTTTATTGAGTATGGAAGGAAACAATCAGAGGCGCTCGCATATGACATGTCGATGACACCTGGTTTGATGAAAATTCATATTATTTTATCTTTTAAAGTCTAAGTCGATTTTGAAATCTGCCATATATGTTTAACTATATTATGATGATATGTTAATGGTTACAGGCACAGATTAGTTGCTTGACCGAATGACTCACATATGGGTGATGGGGTTGTACAGGTGGATGGAACTACATGGGAGGGGTGGAACAAAGTCCCTGATCTCACCCACTAGCACTCCCGCCGTGCCTTGGGCTGGAAGGGTTGAAACACCTTCGCCTTGAAGATCATGATGCCATGAGGGCAGGTCCTAAAGTTGGGTCGCTCATGAGGAGCCTACTGGGGGGTGCGCATCAAGGCGGATTCCTTGATCCCCGACACCATTAGTCTCACTATAGCAGACAACATAAGAGATGATAGTGGTCTATGACGTTGCATGATATTTTCCCCTCGTAGTCACTGGATGGTTGAAGGGCAAGTGGTGTGGCACCCTTGGAATTTCAGGGGAAATTCTTGAAGGGCACGACCAACTTGGCACCCTTGGCATCACAATTAAACTGTTAGGTGTGGCAGCCTTGGAACTTCTAGGGAAGTTCTTGAAGGGCACAACCAAACTTGGCACCCTTGGGATCATTAAAAATAAATAATAATAAATAAATATAAGGAATGAAAACTAGGTAAAGTTACATCAAGGGAAAATGATGATTGGAAACCAAGGAAATTAAATCAAAAATAAAACTTAGAATAAGGAGGATCATAGGAATAAATAAATAGAGTACCTTAAAAATTCTACCCTCCCCATGTTGGAAAATACTAGGTAGATTAGGTGGTTTAATTAGAAAAAAGGGGAAGACAAACATATTGTAAGGATAAAGATTAATCCTAAACCAATTAAACTTAATTAAGAAAAGAGGAAGGTGAATTAAAATAAGAAAATAAATTAAATTTAGAGAAATGTAGAGAAGCTCCATGTGGCATCAACCAACATAAGAATATCACTCTAAGAGATAACCTGAGTTAATGTAGGAAGTAGATTGGGGATAAAATCTTGAATCATTAATTGACTCCAAGTAATAAACACAATTTAAGGAATAAAAGGGGGGAATAAAGAGACAACTAGGAGAAGAAATAGGAATCTTGTGAGGTGAGGAAAATATTAGTTTTAAATAAAAAGTTAGTTTTAAATAAAAGGTTAAGTAAATAATTTTGGGTGACCCTTGCTGAGAGAATGACACATGGGTAGGTGAATAATCAAGTATTAAATTAAAAGGAAAATATTATAATTTTATGCATGACATGCCAAGTGTCATCTATGAGAACTCTTATAAAAGAAGGGGCAGGCCATGGAAGAAGGGACTTTTGGGAACCCTATTATTGGATGGATGATATGATGTCAAAGCAGTGACTATGAAGCTATAGTGAGTTTGTTGAGGTAGAGGGTTTTTAGAGAGGGGACTCTTGAGCTAAGGTTGCTCTCCTCTGCTAGCTAGATTTTTCCTCCATTGTACAACCCCATTGCAGCTCGGGGGTCCGCGGGGAAGAAGAGTACCCAAGGAGTAGGCTGGGAGGTAAACCGGTGGGTCTTGTTTCGGATTAAGTGCGTCATCACACACTCGCAGAAGCGACCGACAACCAGGGAATACCAGCGACAACAGAGCAAGCGGATTCTTGCCTTCCGGTGTACGGTGCATGTGTATTTCGTTACTACTTGATTCTAGATTAAAAGGATATAAATGATTTGATATGTTCCTGAAATGAGCTTCAGTAATGTGTGTGTTGAATGAAGTGAAATCTCAATGCGTTTCTTTCTGGTCGTATTTGTTTAAAAAAAAAAAAAGAAAAAAAAGAAAAAAAAGAAAAAAAAAAAAAATTGTATATAGCATAATCGGGTCTTTACAATGCGGATGGAGTGGCATAACACTGCTAGAGTGTATGGATCTGTAGCAGTGCAAAAAGGGTTGCAACAGTGCGAGAGACACAAAGAAGGTTGCATCAGTGCAGGAAGGCACAAAGGTGTTTGCAGCAGTGTGAGAGGCACATAGTTGTTGCAACAACG
>APFE030996337.1:6970-25695 GCA_000404065.3 Pinus taeda | reverse complement strand
GCAGATCAGCTATAGAGGAGGTCTGGTTAGCGCTCAACAGGGCAAACGGAGGGTGCGCTGTCCGTAAAATGGGACCAGTGCAGATAACACGTGTGCTTCCGCGCTGGTAGCGCAGCAGTAACACTAACCTCCGCCTGTCAGCGCGGTTATTTAATTAACAGATGCGATGATTCATTTAACTTAGGCAAAGAGGGTTTTTTAGCCATTTTGAGGAGCATGAGCATAGGTGAATGTGGTTTCACAACACAGTAGGGAGACTGGCATGATGGCAGTGACATTTTACTGTGTAACAAGGAGGATGTAGAAATGGAGGTTGAGACCCAGGGTGCAAACCCTCTTACCACGCTGCCCGCATATGTTCCTCCATGGAAGGGTAAAGCAAATGTGCCAAAAGATATAGATGCGAGCAAGAGCTCTCTACAGACTCTACTACTCCCTGATGACATTATTTTTGAAGGAACGCACTTGGGATGAGTGCCCATGCTAAAGTTTGAGGATTGGGATCTCACAGAACATGAGAAGTTCTTGCATCTCGCGACCACACAGCTCATGTACCAAAAGAAATATGCACCGAACGGAATCATATAATTGGAGCCATGTAAATGGCTCAGAGGAGTTGAGAAAGCAGGGTTGCTAAACCTGCTCTGGGTGTCGCACTACCATCATGCCCCAGTGACCATTTTTGTCATCAGGCAATTGCTCTGCCTGGTGCATGATGGATGCTTATGGCTAGAGGAGCCCATGTTGGCTTAGTGGGGCTTGACCTAGGTTCAAAAGTGATTTAGCCAAGCAAATCTCGATACTACTGGCCCTTTTGGCACCAGTCCACGGAGCGCAGATTGAGGTCTCACTCGAAGTATTATGGGAGGGTGCTAGAACCAGGTTTCCGCACCCTGGGGATGTATGATATGAGGTGATTGGTATGCGGTCCAACCTTCGCACTTGCTGTGCTACGCACTCCTACGGGCACCCTGCACCTTGTGCTACTGTCCTCGCATGGTTCTAGCTATAGCATGACTCGTGTTATTTACCAAAGTCTTCCTTAATTATTCTCCCTTAGCTGATTACTTAGATTAAATTCACATATAAGAATTTATACAAGTATTCATCAAGTGCGTGTAGTAAGCAAATAGAGTAAAAGTAATGTATAACATCAACATAAAGATTCCAGAACAGATGCACAAAATAAACTTCTATTTATTATCTTTCAGTTCCAAGTACAGACCCAACTCCACCCTACGCACTCAACTCCAAGGATCCATGCACTCAGCTGTGGACTCTACTAGGCCTCTGTGCACTTAGCTGCAGAGCCTCTTCCTACTACTACGACCTAGTACCCTTCAAATTCCACTCTAGGCTCTAACCAGCCTTTTCTATTCTATCTATTCTCTAGTAAGCTAAAATATCTTTATACTTAGAGCCTCGCTCTATTTATACAATCACATGGTACATGGACCATGGGTAGGCTGACACAGCTTTACCTTAATTTACAATATTTACGATGGACAACCTTATGACTCGATTATACAATTCGCGCTCCAAGTCTATACTTCGTAGAGTTCTACACCATATTTGACCAAAACTTGGGCTTTAAACCCCAAAACTAGCTGTGGGGGATCCCATGCCCAACAGGCCACCAACACAATCATCGTGACTCATCTTGAGTCACTCTGTTGGTGCGGTGATCTTTGCACAGAGTCCATCCAACAAGTCTAGCATAGCTTGGATGTCCATGACACACTGTTCCGTTGTCTGCTAGATCTGCTCTAGTCTTTCTGCTGAATACTCGCTTTCAAGGGAAAATCCCTGTCTTAAAGTATGCATCACCTTCATTTGTGTGAGGTTTCATTCCATATCGGCAGTGATGTGGAAGGCCTCATCAATCCAAGGCTGGATGCGCGCTTTAAGTGTTGCCTCTTTCTTTCGCATGAAATCCACCTGTTCCTTCAATGCCTTCACCTGTTGTAGCTTCACCAGCCACTGGGTTAGGACAACTATCTATGCCATTCTGTGGACACTATCATACTATACTTGAAGCTCCCACACTTCTATTTCCAGGTGCTATATGGTGGGGTCCTCCCGTAAGGAAGTGAGGATCGTGAGGGATTCTTTCAACATCATAGTACAATCCTGCATTTCCTATCCTATTTCCTCCAGCCCCTTTTGGATAGCACCAGTGCACTATTCCCTAACTTCTGGGGGCGCGGATGACTGCGCCTTTAATTGCAGTTCAACAATCTGGAGGTTGAGGTCCAGCTGTATCCTCGTTGCTTCCTCCTTTGCCTCGTGGAATCCACTAGCCAATCTGTGAATTCACACTCCAACTGGTAGGTCGGTCGCAATCTCTAACTCTAGAGCATGGAAACATGCTTCCTCTACTGTCTATTCCAGTTGTTGATTCTATGCTAGTGCTTCATCTCGTTGTAAACTAAGCTGCTCAATGTTGATACGATGTTTGTTGAGCATTTGTACTGCGCATCCTTCCCTAGCGCGGAGTTCTATTGTTGCTCTGCCCTATAGCTGGTACAATGTATCCCGTAGAAGGGTAGCCAAGTTTAGGCCAAGTACCTCGATCCGACCCACCACGGATCTGTCCTTCATGCTTTCCACTATCAGTGCTCCTTCTGGTAGTGCGACGGTGTTAGCCATGTTGACCACCAACAACTGCACAGTTACCGATGTACCCGCGACATCGTAGGCAACTATTGTTCCCTCCTATGGGAGTCGCACCTGAAGTTGCTACAGCTGCACCCTGAGGGCCCCCAACAAATTCTGCTGCTCCGTTATTGCTTCCTGGAGTGCTTCCTTAGTGACCTCGTGAACTGTGTCACCGATGTCATATAGGTCACCCTCTGTGAGTGTAATGGGTTCAACATCCAGTTTGGAAACCTTGGTCTTCTTCCGTGGGCCTGTTCGTTCCATACTACGTGGCCGTTTCAGTTGTGTAGATGTCATGCTTGGGTCCACGCCTTCCACTGTGTCCTCGGTTCCTTGCCCCATGGTCAAGTTTGGGCCTCCTTCTGGTCGCATCATGGTGGCCCCTGTTTCCTGTGTTGTTGCTACTTGTTCGGCGCTCTTGGTCTACTTTGTGGTGGCCTTTGCTGCCTCGCAGAAAGCCCTTACTTCCTCAGCCAACTACTGGGCAGCTACAAACACCCCTTTGTCTAGAATGCTATGAATTATGTAGCCTCTCTTCTTCTTTTCCAACTTGTATTTCTTCTTCATAGCCTCTGTAAGCACCAAATCTCCTCTTTTGCCAGTGATTTCCATGGGGTCCCTTCCTTTACAAGGAAGCCGAGAAATCCTGTGATAAGCTTTGTCGTGATGGGAATGGGCTCCTCCAGCCACAAGTACCCATCATGTACCAAGCAAAGAAGCTCCCTGATAACAAAAATAGTAATCGGTGCACAATGAAAATGAAGAATCCATAGTAGGTGGAGTAGCCCGACCTTCTCGACACCACGCAACCATTTCTATAGTTCTAACATTGTAACAGACCCCTCCTTACTCTGTTTCATGAGTTTTTTAGTCTCCAAATGTGGTAACTTTTCACTGTCCATGAGGTCCCAATCTTAAAATTTCATCATGGGCACGTGGCCCAGAACTAAGCCTTCAATCAAAATTCCATCTGGGAGGAGCGGGATTTTGAGTGCACCCTTAGTAGCATCAAAATCCTTGGGTACCTTTGCTTTCCCTTTTCGCGGAGGGACATACTTGGGCAGTTTTGCTGCAGCGCGCACCAGCTAGATGTCTTCTTCCATTTCTTCATCTACCTCTATCTCCTCTACAAAAGCTTGGAGGTCATCTTCGTCATCATCTATCTCAAGATTAATAGTCTTGCCCTTGTCTTCCATAGAAAATTTACGAAACAACGGATTTCGTGGGGACCTGCAGATTAGTCCCACTGCCTGTGGATCCATCTTGGGCCTCAATGCCTAGGGCGATTTTGGAATTTCCAGTGCATCCCCCACCTGTAGCATAGGGCTCTGTGGGACTTCCTCAGCTATCAACATCACTCTATTCAGGAGGTCCTACATCTCCTTCGGCAATGTCTTAAACACTGAACTTGCTCTTAATGCCTCCAAATTCGTGAGGTACATACCCACTTGATAGCGCAACAACTGAATTCTCAAAATGCCAAGGGTTGTTCGCTGGATGGCTACTTGTGATTTATAGGCCTTTTTGAATTCAGACTCGACTGTTCCCCTCACATTCGGCCCATTAATGCTAGATTGGCAGCAGATCATCCCAAATATAGTTCTGACTTCGTGTCTTAATTGCCCATTGCCCTCTCCTCTTTGCCTTAAATTGGACATCTTGTCATGAACAGTGACACCAACGGTCACCTCCTAGCCTACCTGCACGACAACGTAGCCCCTTATGCGTGGGCACAACCCTTGTGACATATTGATCCTATGCGCAACCTCCTTATCATGAAGCTCCCACACAGACACTTTTATAGTCTCACGCTCGCTTTCAACTACTTGGAGTGTTGAGGCTATGCTTCCTACGGATAGTCAGGTGGTCGCACCACCTGTGTGAGGCTTCAATTCACCTTCTAGCTTAGTCTGCAGGCACTCCTCAATTACCCTCATGACAGTCATTGCCGCGCATTCTTCCTTATGTGGTGCACTCCCTTGGTTACTTTGTCTGGTAAGGTACGGTCGCAGCAATGGTAGCAGAGTCACAAATGCTCGACGACCATCTTCTAATGTAGTATTAAGGTTGTTCGTATCTGGTCTTGTCATTCTTAGTTTATCAACAAGACATGCTTGCGTGATTTTGTTTTCTAGTTTTTTTATCTCTGTGTCCATTACTATGTTTTTCTTCCTTGGTCATAGCTGATCCTCTTTGAGTTTGCAAATTTTAAGGTTCCCTCATCGAACGGCTTCATGAATCTGTATATGTTCATCCTCATGTAGCTGCATAATTCCTTCATCCTGGTCCTCACATACTATCCCAACTGTGGGAGCTATTGCATGAGGATCCCTTTCCTCCAAAACTATGGTCTCAACTCTACTCCTCAACTTTGGACTCATCTTTGGGCTCAAGTTTTTGCACATGGCCCTATAGGCCCATCGAATCTCTGGCACGCACAGGTCCCAATCTGTTTGTCTCGCCTAGTGAACCCTGTTTAGGACTTTACATACCTTATTGAACGCTTCCACGTGGAACATTTGTGGTGCATGTCACCTTTCCTGCTACTGCGTCCTATTCCGATTTTTGATCCTTAGTTTGGGGTGTGCTTGAGTGGGCTGCACAACACAAATTTGTACCCATTGACATAGGTGGGCACACAAGTTGCTCCATCCTTGCTACATGACTCTCATTTGAAGTTGGGGGCTTCCAAACCATAGGCACATCATCCTTCTACATCTGCGCCAATCCTCAAAGCTTCCTTGATGTGTACCCCACCATCGTGTGGGTGTTGTGCGCAGTGCCCATTTCAATGCATTGAATCGCTACTATTTCAGTACTGCGCTTTCAAACTTGCTCAGGAATTCATCCACCACTGTCAATCCATCATATTTCAGCAACTCTCTTGCCTCTGTTGTCATGCAACGTAGTGATCTAATCATCATGTTGCAATTTAGCGTTGTCACTTCATGCAACCGATTCTGCCATCGCTCTACTTCTTCATTGAATCCAAAGTGCAGGAGCTTTCATGCTCCCACGAGATCCACCCATCTACAATTGGATTCATCCAATCCTAGTCTCACGTAGTTATCTTATAAATACAATCAAGATCATCGTTGCCATCGTCATTGCACACTGGTTCAGTGTAGCATGCTCCTTCAATTGGGTCTAATGGGACTACTACGTGTAGTGAATTTTTTTCGAAGATCATTTTACGCTTCTTCAAGTTGATGGATCCATTCATATTGGTGGCCCAGCCTATACCTAACAACCCAGGATAGGGATTGTTGTTATCAACAATTTCTTTTACTTCAAAATCTGCCTGCGTGCTCATGCCTTCAATATCAACTGTTACCCCTTGTAACCTTCCCATGGGTAAAATATTTTGTTGGTTCACCATTCATAATTGAATAGGGAACCATTGTAGCGTGGGCCTGCCCATGTGTTCCCATGTTTGCTTTGGTAATACACTCGCATCCAAACCCAGATCTAGGATTACCTAATCCATTTCATACTCACCAATCTGCGCAGTCAACCTCATTTTCCTTCCAGTGCATAATGCATGCTTTCCCAATTTCCTGATTATGCATGGTTCTCCTACCCCTACACACCTGGTGATCAACTCTTGTAGTCCTTTAACCACCTTGTTTTCATGCAATAGTTTCATTCATGTTTCCAGAAAGGTAGTGAGCATTGAAGGATCCATTCCTGGCTCTGGTTGATCCTTACTACCTAAAGTGGAGGCCTCCGCAAAGCTCTTCTTAGCTTCCATGAATGTCTCCTTTGCATATTCTAAGTCAAACTCAGTTTCCTTTGCAAGAGCCTTGCGAACCCATGTACTTTTCTCTGGCTACTTCCCCCATGGCCATACCACTTCTGAGCATCATGTTTATTCAGGTCCTCTTCGCGCGGCTTAGACCTCATCATTTTGTATATTCTGAGTTAGGGGAGGCTGGAATACCCCTTTTTCGCGCATATTTGTGATTAATGTAGGACAATCTATTGTTTCATGATCAAACTGGGCACAATATGTGTAAGATATCCTCATAAGGTCGGTACAATCGTGAGCATAGGGCCCTGGTCCTCCGCAATCATAACAAGTTAACTATCCATGGCCTCTTCCTGGTCCCATTCCACCTCATCCCCGACCTCGCCCTTGGAATCCAGCACGCGCCATCCCCATATCTAGATCAAGGGTCTGCATTTTGGTCTGCATCCTATAGGCAAGGGTCCGATCCATCATTAGTTCATAACTGTGGCAGGTGCACTCATCGTGGCCTATCGACCTGTAGAAATTACAAAACAATTGTTGGGGTGTCTACATATATTTCTGCAACAAATGGAAATTGTCCATCATGTGTTTCCTTCCTATCTGATAGATCGCGCACCATAAAGTGGGTGCTGCACTCGGCCCTACCCGTGCCTCTAGTTCTCAATGGCATTGGCCCTCCTCCTACCAAGTAGTTCGCAAACACTGGATAATGATCCTTGTCATGGCCTTGGCCTTTGTACTTTATGCACCATACTTCCTCACGCGCCTCTGGCCATGGTGCCCTATCCTACTTCAAGCTTTGCATTTCCAAGCACAAATTTTGTAGTTGCACGTGGATTTGTTGAACTCCCAACCCAGGGTCTTGTATCAGGGTCTCATGCAATCTCATTGCCATTTCCAATGCTTCGGCCTGGGTGGAAAGTTTTTTCTATGACAACACCATCCTCAAGTGCGATGCTAGAGATCCTACAAACCATGCGCGATGCTATCCATCTGTCAATGTCATATTGGCTTCGCAGATCGTACTCTTCAGCCGTTGATCCAGATCCTAGTGGATCTTGCCAGGAGCATCGCGATCTCTTTAAACCCCATGATCGATTACGTTTATGACTTTGGCCTACTAAATTCCTTGTTCAGTGCGTTCTGGATCTCTGCTATCCCTGTGTTTGGGTGGTCGTCTGAGTGCTTGATATACCATGTTAATGCATGATACTGCAGTGCACTCACCAATGTAGCCTTCTTAATATTGTCATTCGTGACACCTTGTGCTTCCCATACTACTCTTACCACGAACCAGAATCGATTTGGATCCTCATTCCCTACTCCTATGAATACTAGTAGTTTGATTGCACTCACCATACTGAATTGTGGAGGTGGTGGAGGTGGAGTGGGTGGCGATGGAGGTGAGTGAGGTGAAGCGAGTGGTGGTGTGGGTGGAAGTGGTAACCGTGGAATGTACTACCTTATCAAATTGACCATGCTTCTTGGAGAGACCTTCGCGAGATCTTCCTCACTCTCTCGCAAGGGTGAAATTAAGGGATTGTTTTCTAGTTCTTCGCTGCTTTTGTAGATTTTTTCGCTCTACGTAGTCCCAAATGTTAATTTATTCACATGACCCTTTTCTCACAGAATAACATCTTAATCCAAGTATTTAAAGACTTAATATACTTACCTCACGGTCCTTTAAGAAAGCACCATCCTACTTCACTATAGCTCACGATCGTGTCTACCACAAACTCAGTGATAAATCCCCCTATTATCTAGTCGAGCCAATGGTCCACAACTCGCGCGATCTTATCTTTTGATGCTTCTAGTCTGTGCACTGATTCCGGAGTCCACACTATCTGTTTTTTGAGCCTACACCTTCCCTGGTTGTCAGCTAACTTCACAATCCACTCATACAACTCAGAAGGAAAGGATGCAAAGAAAATCTCGTGGATTTCCATATACACGTAGCACTCCAACCACTTTTCCTTGGATACTTGTACAGTTCTATTTTCCTGCGTCGCGAATTCATTAATCTTCTTCTCTAACCACTCTTCCATCTCCTTCTTGGTTGGGTTCTAGTGGCACGAAATCAGACATCCCTTATGCAAATCTTGGTCCTAGAAACAAAACCATTTGTTGGCTTAGTGGGGCTTGACCCAGGTTTGGAAGTGATTTAGCCAAGTAAATCCCAATACTACTGGCCCTTTCGGCAACAGTCCGCAGAGCGTGGACTAAGGTCTCACCCGAAGTAGTATGGGAGGGTGCTAGAACTAGGTTTCTTCACCCTGGGGATGTATGATATGAGGTGATTGGTATGCGGTCCAACCTTTGCACTTGATGTGCTATGCGCACCTGCATGCACCTTGCGCCATGTGCTACTATCCTCGTGTGGCTCCAGCTGCAACGCAACCTGTGTTATTTACCCAAGTCTTCCTTAATTAGTCTCCATTAGCTGATTACTTAGATTAAATTCACATATAAGCATTTATACGAGTATTCATCAAGTGTGCACAGTAAACAAATAGAGTAAAAATAATGTATAACATCAACATAAAGATTCCAGAATAGATGCACAGAATAAACTTCTCTTTATTATCTTTCAATTCCAAGTACAGACATGACTCTGCCCTTCGCAATCAACTGCAGGGGTCCACACACTCAGCTGCAGACTCTACTAGGCCTCTGCGCACTCAGCTGTAGAGCCTCTTCCTACCACTGTGACCCAGTACCCTTCATATTCCACTCTAGGCTCTAACCATGCCTTCGCTATTCTATCTATTCTCTACTACAATAAGCTATGTTTACACTTATAGAGCCTTGCTCTATTTATACAATCCCATGGTTCATGGACCAAGGGTAGGCTGACATAACTTTACCTTAATTTACAATATTTAGGGTCAATAGCCCTATGACTCAATTATGCAATTCGTGCTCCATGTCCATACTTCACAGAGTTCTACACCATCTTTGACCAAAACTTGGGCTTTAAGCCCCAAAACCTGCTGCAGGGGATCTCACAGACCATGAGAAGTTCCTGCATCTTGCAACCACATAGCTCATGCGCTAGAAGAAAGATGTGCCGACCACAATCATAGAATTGGAGCCATGTAAATGGTTGAGAGGAGTTGAGAAAGCAGGGTTGCTAAACCTGCTCCAGGTGCTACATTACCATCGCTCCCAAGTGACCATTTTCGTCAGCAGGCAATTACTTTGCCTGGTGCATGATGGGTGCTTGTGGATGAAGGAGCCCATCCCCACACAGACCATTTGATTCATAGAATTACCCAGCTTCCTTACAAAGGGGGGGACCCAACAAACATCTTGAAGGGAAAGAGTAATGATTTGGCCATCGCAGAGGCCATGAAGAAGAAGTTTAAGCTAGAGAAGAAGAAGAGAGGGTACGCCGTTTCCAGCATCAATAACCCTATAGTTCAAGTCCTGACGCAGATATTGGCATGAAAGGTTATGGGGAAGTGTCCCGTGGATGAGGTGCCTATGCCAGTCATTGCACTAGCAGTGCAATGCGCAGAAGGGGTCCAATTCAATTGGGAAAACTACTTATGTGGAGAGTTCCTTGAGAACTTCTGTGAGGCACAAGAGTAGGGAAAAATTTTTCACTATGCATGGCTTTTGTTGTCCATAGTACTAGTGGCATGTGAATTTCCCGAAGATAGATAGTTTATGATGATCACGCAAGACCTTTCGGAGGCAACAAAGTACGCTTTGTTTTGGGAAACTAGGTTTTGGAGAGGTAAATCCCCTCTATGGATAGAGGTGATCCCTACTAGCCCAGAACGGGTCTAGCAACAATCAAACAATTCTATCACGCAAGTTCCTAATTACAAATAAAGAGTAGGTGATGAAGACCTACTTGAGATCCAACGCTTTAGTTCGTAGAAGAGATGGCACTCGCGTTCCTTTGCCTTGGCCAGTCACAATCCTCCACTATCCACATCAATGGACACCTGCACACAAAGAGAAAAAACACAAACACAAGTGTGAAATCTAATATATGCAATTATACATCAGTCAGGAAGGATATAATTCAACATCAACCATTATAAGTACAATGAGAATGGAACCATAATGATAGTCATCTATTATTTATAATTCAACAAAGGAGAATACAACCAGCGTCCTGACGTCAAGTCCTCCTTTGGCTGGGTGCTCAGCTACACAAGTCTTGCAAAAGCTTGAAGGGGTGAGGGACAATCTCTCTCTCTCTTTAGTGACAAAGTCTCCTTACTTAGGAAAAGCCTTGGATACAAAGAAGGCTCCTTGCAACTCCAACCTTTTGATGTCTTCCTTTCAGCACAAGTATTGCCACAAGAGTCAAAGCTATTAGAACCAGAACTAGCTTGTTCAAGCCATGGGAACAAGCTTTTATAGAGGAGAAGGAAGAGATAAGGTCAATCCCCCACAATCATGGATTTGGCTTCATCACTTGGAAACTTCAATGGAATGGTGGCAAACAACTGTCCATCCAAGGAGATTCGAAGCCAAATCATCCTCACTCAACTTGGAATCAGTTTGGTGAATGAGGTGGATAGAAACTTCGGAGGTTTGAGTGGTTGAGAATTTTGCCCAAACTGGTTGGCGCGATTGCGACTCCGAGACAGAGCGCCAATGGCGCGCCCTTCCTTTAGGATTTTCCCCATTGGCGCGGGCATAACACAGGGCACACGCGCTAATGCAGAAAGGGCTATTTTTAGGGGCAATGAGCAGGAGATGTCTTAAGGGCATATGAAGCTCATGTTTAGAGGTAAATAAGGCAAGTGGTGTGGTTTCAAGTCTTGTCACTTCTCACAAGTCCCGGAATGGGTCCTCCAAGATGCGGGAGAGGGGTAACAGGGACGGTGACAAACGGTGACAAATTACTGTGTAACAGGAACCTCACTAGGTAGTGAAGACATTATTTGCAGGCCAGAGGAGGAACCATGATTGGCACGCATTTTGAGATAGATTCTCAGAGAATATCCCTTGATGCCTGAAGATTCTTTGGGGAGGTAAATTTTTATTGTGTTAGAACGATATGAATTGTACAAAAATTTTAACTGGAATTTCATAGGGAATGTGACGGTGAAATCAGAATCACCATCTGAGCAGCAGATTTGCAGATTCCTAGCATAGCAGAATCTTTAAAGAATCTTGAGGGAATCTTCTAAATTCCTTGGAGGCTGAAATTAGCCAGAGTCAGAATGCAGTCGAGTTTACACTCAAAAGTATCAGAATCGCGCAAGGATCATGATCATGAGATCTAATTTTTTATCTGAGTTGCAGACCTCCAATCATCCCAGAGAATAGAATCTTTAGAGAATCATGGGGAATCTAAAAGATTCCTACAGGCCCAAATTTTGAAGGTGTCGGAATTCGAAAAATGGATAATCGATTTTACACCTAGAGATGACATAAATCCAGTGGTGTAGTAAGATTTTACAATTGAGCCTTCCATTTTTTGGCCAACTTTAGAGGTGAAGGTACATGAATCAGTCATGTCATGTTTTACTTCATAATTGTTGAGATGATGCATTATGTTTTGAGATCCCTACTTAATGTTATGTTGTGGGATCACTTTTTCCACATTATGAGAGATGTATTTAGTTGTTCATCCTATGTATTGTTGTTGATATCCCTGTGTAACTATGTTGAAGGGATTCTCATTGCCACATTGTGTGAGATCATGTTAAGTTGTCATGCTGAGCGGAAGTCGTCTTGAGTGAAAATTCCTGTAAGCGGAATGTCTCGTGGAGAGACAAACCACTCTTTTTTGAAGGTGTATGCCCTTGCTATGAAAAAGAGTCTTCCATGTACATCATCATCATTTACAGAAGTATATGAAGTGACCTCCACCATCTTGACACTGGCCCCAGAGACATAGCCCACACAGGGTGAACTTTGTTATCAACGTCTTGTGATTTATGTTGTTGATTCTTGTCATGTTCCCTCTTCTTTACATAATTCATATATGTTATTTTATTCTCTTTTAAATGAAATTCCAACAACATCACATAAGTAAAAGATCTCGAATGATTCTGATATCTGAAGGAACCCGGATCAAGTTTGGTATCGGAGCGGTCTTCTTGCTGATGTGAATAGTGAGCATGAACAATTGAACGTGCAATAATGGAGATGACAAATACATGTACAAGGTCATGCTTAGGATGTCAAAAATTGTGGACATGTTGTATCAAGCCTATGAGAGATGAGAGAAATAAATAGCAGAGAATGATGCTCCATCCACACCTTCTAGTGTACATTCATCATTGTCATCATCTTCTCATCATTCGAATGAGGAGATCAACCAAAGTATTCAAGAAGATAACACTGAATTCAAGATGTTTCTACGAGAAGAGAGAGGAGAATCATTGATTTCATCTTCAGTTGCAAGCCACAAAGGTAGCCTTGGAAGAATTGAAGCGAAACGAATGAAGCCGTCAAGCAGAGCATGTTGAATTATAGAGGCTTCTATGAGAAGAGAAAGAGAAGAAGTAGAGACTGCAACCTCAAATACAAGCCACGAAAAAGGCCTTAGAGGAGTTAAAGCTCAACGAAGTCTTAGAGAAGCCATCATCACCTACTTCCAAATCAACAATAAAGGTAAACCATGTTGATTTTCCTTCAGATTCATCTTCAGATGACACTATTTCTATTGGAAATGTGGAAGTACCAATTATGGGAAATGGCATGAGACTCCTTACGAAGATGGTGTACTATTACACAGTATTTTGTCACACCCCCTACACTTCCCTGTGACATACCTTGAAGTTCGCAAAACATGATCATCATGCAATGTACTCATTCATATATGTAGTTTAAATCCTTCCTAAGACATTGATTGGAAAATGCCTTGAGCTTCCCCTAAAGGAAATAGCTCTTAAACCCTAATTTGAGAATCATCGACCTTATGAGACTAAAAACAACAACGATCACCTGTTTCATTGTACTTAACCTGTGATAGCATCGCTACGTTCACTTGTATACCCGAGATGATCCCGAAAAGGAAATTTTTCCAATGAGGATGAGAAGCTTCTTGATCTAGAAGCTTCTAGAGCGACAAGCTGGAGGTTGTTCGGCATAAATGAAGTCGAATTCTCCCAACTTGGCATCTTAGTCTTATCCCTATGAGCTAACTCCTTGAGATAAGGGCCTACTCATATCTTTGGAGAGATCTTAACTCCCTTTTCTAACCTATATATTCATCCTCTCCCATTCACAAATGGTTGGTCTATGTCTATTTTCACTCTTATGCTAAGATTATGCCTATATGCTAATCGTTTGGCTTGGAGAAGCAGTGCTTGGAGATCTTAGCCTGGACTTGGATATTCATTCAAGGAGAGCCTATCAACATCAAGGCTTGGTTGTATGCTTCCCTTTATTTTCTATTAATATACAATTGTTGGTTCAGTTTCCCTAAATGTGTATGTTGTTATCACTCAAGTTGTTCCCTTTGAATCCTAAGGGAATACGGCTGAGGTAACCACAGACCAAGCTTTGGACTGCAGGTCCTAGCCTACCAGAAGCCAGAGAGGGCTCTCTCTTTGGGATTTAGCTTTGTTTAAGGGATGATTTTAGGCTAGATATGATGCGCATGGGTTTTGTTTGAGTTTGGTGGGTGGTGATCTCAAACAAAACTGGGATGCAAGTATATAACTGTTTTTTCCATTGGGCAATGGAGTCACTGAGAGTGTAATTATTGAAAGAGCTTCTTGGTAAAGAGGTAGTGCTACAGAGTAGGATAGGCAGGCTAGAAACAATTTTCAAATCTAGAAATGATGGAATGAAGTCATGGAATGAAAGGAAATTAAGAATATTTCATTATACTGACAAAGGGAAAATGTATGAATATTGTGTAGGAGCAATCAAGGATTCCTAAACAGTATTCAAAATGAGAGGACTAGTGCAAACATGAGTAGTTAAGAATTCATATTTATGAATAATCCTGAAGAAAACATAATAAATAACAGAGATTGAACATAAGGTGCATTCAAACAAATCTTATGCTATTCTTCTTCTCTATTACCAAGATCATGAAACATAGATGAGATTTACAAAATAGAAAACATAAGACACAGTTTAGTATAACTTATTGTTCCATAGCATGACACAGGAATTCTGTAGCAAGCCCCAGAACATCCAATCCACCTTCAGATCATTCAGGCACAGTGAACTTCAACAACAATTTGTATTAACACAGTCTGATATGTTACAGTGCAGTTCAGAAAGAGGAAATTATCAACCAACCCACCAACCAACCCCTATTACATTGTTCAGGGCTGTATTTATAAGAAAAATATCTACAAAAATAGATCTGATAGAAGATCTAAGGAAATAACTGCAATTAACCTAACTTCTCTTGCAAGTAATGTAAAAAATATCTATCTAATGCTGCGCTGGTGGTAGCTGCTTTTAAAAAATGAGGCTATGTGGCATCCTTTGCTGTTATGCGTTGGCCATTTATCATAACTGTGCATTGGTCTCTGCTCCACTGCTCTTGAGTGGCTTTGATGTGCATTAACTGTGATCTGAGAGCCTTAAGTGGCTTCACCGCTTTCTTTGACTTTCATGGAGGCTTTTAATATTCACTTGCTTTGATATTGTCGATCTGATACTCTTTGCCGCTTCACTGATATTTTTTAATTGAATCTGGGCTTTATCTTTCCTCTGATACTCTTTAAATTGCTAAATCGCCCTTTTTATCTCTTTACGGCAAAAATAGCTGCTGCAAACCATGCGCTGGACTGAGGATTTCCATTTTGGACATTTTTTCTTAGCGATGCGTGATTAGCGCTAAGCACTAATCACGCATCAAAAACTACCCCTGATTTTCATTCCGGGCTTCCTAAGCAGCGATTTCGCCTTTGCGCACTTTTTCTTGGCGATGAAGTCAGCATGACGTCAGCGGTGGGACCCAGTACGGCAGATGACATTAGCAGGGTGACGTGGCGGGGTGACGTGGATGATCATGACACGGTGGCAGGGTGATGACGTCAGCGGGTGACATGGCGCAGGTACAACACAATGGCAGGCGATGTGGAGGCATCGTCATGCGGTGACATAAGCAAGCGGGGAGGGCGGTAAGCGGTTTGTGTCGGACTGCATTTGGTACGGGAGTGGTATGTGTCAGGGGCGGCCCGATGCAATAGGAGGCCGACAACTGTCCCAGTGTACTACGGTGAAACCCTCGACCATCGAGTACTATCGTACCGCTACGAAGGGGCGTCCGATATTCATTAGGGCCGTCAAATATGGGAGGGTCAATCCTACGGTGGATGGGAGGGCAAAGTGATCGGGGTTTAATAGAAATGCGTGCCCAATAATGTTTAATTATTTGCGGCTTCGAGTGGTTAAAACCTTAGGTTATGGGTGTAATATGCGCTCGGGATTTGGTTATTCATTGATCAAATATCAATGAAATCCAAATGTTATGCATGCGTCGGGTGTGGTATAATTTCATGTGCGGGGGGGTTTAGTATGGTTATTTATTTAACCAGAGGTTAAACAAATCCCAAGGGAAATGAATGCGGAGGGGCTAACAATGGGTCCCAAATGGACCTAATGTTTCCTGACTTATGTTTATATAGCTATAGTTGCCATGGGGAGGAATATTTAGTGTTTTTGGGGTTTTTATATAGTTTTTTGTAGAATAGGGGGAGGGGAAATGATTTAGGGAGCTAGATAATAGCGTTAGATGTTAATATGGAACGAAAAGGAAATGGATGTATGCTAAGTTTATAGAATGGAGACTTAAGCATAGGGAACTGAATGGATTGTGTAAAGATTAATTTTACACAAGAAATGTAGCTTCTTTTGACTAAGTCAACTCAGATGTCAACTTGTTTTTTAACAAGAATGGAGTGAAAATGGACTTTTTGGGCAGATCCCAAGGTCCTGAAGGGGATGTTAGTGAGTGGTTTGGGAAATAAGAAGAAGGGGGAGTTAGAGATGCCTTGCTTGATCTGATAAAAAAAGTGCCTCAAAACTGTGATCTGGATAAATATAACACTTGAAAACATGAAATGGATCACATAGCTCGATTTCTGCAACCACAAAACTACTTACCCAACCTACTTTACCTAGCATTTTTTCTTTTTTTGGTTTGGGTGCACTTTAACTAGCAAACCCAGCTTTTCAACTTTTTCTTTTTTACTGTCCTCCTATCTACATCTATACTTATTTCATCCAGGGGCTCAGATTACGCTGTTGAGCACCCTTGCTTCTCTACCTATCTAAGAATCTGCCAAGATTAAGCTGTTTGGACAGATAAAGATTCTCTATATTCTACAACAGGAAATTGAAACCTAGGGAGACCAAGGTTAAGCTGTTTGGACCTCCCTTTAACTGAAAATTCTTCAAAAATGGAATAACTCATCAAAATTAGAATACAGCAGAGGCACTTAGACTAGCACACTCTCATGGACACTTCTTTGGCCTCAATAGCAAATATGGAACATTGCAGCATGCAAAGTATGACATATTTGGTATGTAGAAATGTCGATCATGAAAGATGAATACCTGCTATGAGTAGGAGGCTAATAGTGGCTCCACTTAGGGATGGCTTTTCCTTGCGAAAAGTCAAGAACATCAGGTCAGAATGCCTTAATCTTTAGTTGTTGCTGTACTCTGAAAACTTCCCTTTGCTGGCTGCTTTATTTATGAACATGACAGCAGACTTGAAGAGCTTAGGCCCTTCACTTCGGGCTTCAACTGCAGCAAGCTTTCTATCCAAACAGAAAACTGAAATCCTACCTACCTACTCTAATCAGCACTTACTTTGCTGTTAGGTGAAATCAAATAGCCAGTGCAACCATTTAAGCATTATAAACATCGGTGAGTTTTGTTGTTTGTGCTTGCTGGTGGTAAAAATGGAGATCTTGCCATCAGATGTAACTTTGTTAACTTTTGAGAAGATCAGAAAACTACTGACCTTCTTTGCTGAAACAAGAAATTGTAAAAAAGGGTCGTGCAGCATATATACAT
The DNA here is from genome assembly GCA_000404065.3 of Pinus taeda. NCBI lineage: Eukaryota > Viridiplantae > Streptophyta > Pinopsida > Pinales > Pinaceae > Pinus > Pinus taeda. Next base: position 8,321 of record APFE030996337.1, on the reverse strand, counting down.
TATTGCTAGGTTGAATTGAAGAACTGTACAAAAGTTTGGGATCACTATCATGCCATGGAAACTGGATATCATCAACATTTTGGTATTGAGGCACACAGCCTGCTAATGGAGAAGAGCACTTCTTTACTTCATCATACACCCTGTCAGCACATGAATCATATAAAACATGAACTGATATTTGCAATTTATTACAAACAGTCTCATATGGCCCTTGACTGATCTGTGCAGGATGCTCCTCTTCTTCTTCGAAAAACTTAGATGGCTAAAAACAAAGAGGCAAGGGATCCACTTGGATCACTTGGTCATGAACAGCCGCTTTCGAATCTTCCTCAATCTGATATTCGATGGCTCTTTGGGGCTACAAAACTAGAGGCAATATATTTTGAATAGTGATTTGGGCTTCCTCCAAATGATCAATATCAACACTCGCTGATACTTGCTTATTAACTGCATGATAGTTCTCCTTAATAAATTGAAAAGAATCAACACAGAAAGGTAAAGTTCCTTCGTTGAAATCAAAATGTTCTTCGCTTTCCTCCTTTACGTCATAGCTGAGATAGGCACGTTGATCATTGATTTTAGGCTACTGATCCTGAACTGTGCTTTCTGCCAAAATAGGCTCTGACTCCTCTGCAAGGCTGATTTGGTCATTAGGCTCATAATCCTCATCATACTCATCGTATTTTCGTAATTCCCTTAGGTCAATGAAAGATCTTGTTAACCCTATGGACATGAAGGGTGTTTATTTGATTCCTTGCTCATGTGGGATGCCCTATATAGGAGAAACAGGGCGCTCCATATAGCAAAGAATCTGCGAGCATGCAGCTAATCTGAGACATGGGAGAACTAAGTCTTCAACCTTAGCAGAGCATGTGGGCAAGACCAGGCATCATGTCTGTATAGAGGAGGCCAAGGTTATTGCCAAGGTGGCTCAGTTCCATCATCGAAAGTTAAGGGAAGCTATAGAAATTGAAAAAAGGCCTAACAATATCAACAAAGATGATGGCTGGAAGGTAAGTAGGTGTTGGATCCCCTCCCTGTCTTCTTAGTGGTTCATCCCGCCCCTCGCCCCTTTGTTCTTCTATTGTGCTTGCATCGTTCCCCCTGAAGCCTTCGGTTTCTTCCTCTTCCGCCTTGCTCTAGGGTTTCCTTGAGTTTTTCGTGTCCTTCGCCTCCTGTGTCTCTTTGTCGCTCTTCCAGGTTGTTTTCTTTCTGGTCGTATAGTATAATCTCCTCTATTATATAAATTTGTATATAGATATACATAGCGGAAGAATTCTCTGTTACGGGTTTATGAGTATTATTATTAATTTTATCATTCTTCTTAATTTTAGATATATGCATTTTTCAT
>APFE030996327.1:81943-99817 GCA_000404065.3 Pinus taeda | reverse complement strand
CAAGATGACCTGATTATAGACCTTTCCAGAAGAGCGAACTTGTATGAAGTGCCACGTGTCACCGTTTCGACCTTTGGCACTGAAAAATATATACAAGAAACTACAGTCCGTCCTCTTTCTGTACCTTCTTACAAAATTTCAATCTGATGCTCAGAGAGAGTTATGACGATTTTCCCCAGGTCACCTGTTTGGAATGTAATTCAGGAGTCTGCAAAAAGACCAACTTCCTCAGATCATATCTCCACAAATATTGTGCAAAAAGCTCTGAAATTCGGACCCGAGGTTCAGTGCGATTTCGCCTCAAATGGGTTTTTTTTCGCTTCTAAAACGTCGTAGAAAAAAAGTTATAGCGAAAATTCCACGATGACCTATTTGGAGCCGCGAAACCCTAGAATCCAAAGCTCTGATACCAAATGTTATGAAACCAACTCACAAAAAGATAGAAAAGAGAGATCAACGCCTTAGAATTCAGCCTCTTCGAGGGGGCAACCTCCTTTACATTACGCAAATGAACAATTCCTGGATGATTCAAATGACAAAACCTCCTTTTTATATATAAGAGTCTAAGGAGTCACAATATAACCCAGCCAACCTAACAATAACAATAGAGGGATTCTATGGGGCACAGTAATAAAAATATGGGGACAATAGGGGCACAACAATATTAATAAGGGATTCAACTACAATAGTAATGGGGTAATCACTAATATTATAGGGACCTAAAATCGAGGGTGACAGCCCTTTATGCATTGCGATTACTGCGAATGCGATATAACAATAGGGCGCGATATAATAGGACCATCGGGTCCGCATACATTATCGTAATCGAAAATTTCGGGGGTGGCACTTAATAGAACCCACTGATATAATACACTCTCCGCCTCCGATAGTATATATTGCTCCACTCCTTTTAACTCTGTTTATATATTGCTCCGTTGTTTCCTTTCTATTGGTTCTATGTGCCTCCTCCAATATTATAAACTGCTCCGCTGTAATATAAACTGCTCTATTTTAATATATATTGCTCTTCCGCTGACTTCTCGGGCATATATTACATGCGATACTCCTTTGTTAATTGCTCTTGTCCTGTGTCCTCCACTCTTTGTATGCCTTCGCTCTTCCTCTATGCTCCTCTGATCGGTTTTCCTTTGGATTCCGATCCTTTGGCATATATTACTCCTCCTATGGCTTCGATAGGCTCTGTTTATGCTCCTCTGATAGCTGCTCTTCCGCTATGCGATACTCTTGGCATATGCAATACTTCCTATATGGCTCCTTGGCATATATTACTCTCGATATGGCTCTTCTTTGGCATCCATTGCTCCCGATAGTCCTTCTTTGGCATACATTGCTCCTGATATTCTGCAATACTTCACTGATGTGTTAACTCCTCTAATAGCAGACACTTACTCATGGCTTGGCTTTCCTGATGGCCTTGCTACTTGGCTTCTTTCTCTTGTTTCTTCATGGATCTACTCTGCTCTTCTCTTTGGCTTCATATGATCATTTAGTATCCTAGAATGTTGCCATATTGACATACTCCTGTTGCTTCATGGATCTGCTCTACTTGGCTTCACATCATTGTTTATTGTCCAGAATATTGCCATATTGACATCAATGACAATCCAGGTCAACATAAAGTCCATTGATATTTCCTCCTATTTCTAATTTGGGATATTTAAAGGATGAGGTAGTACAAGTATCAAAACAATTTCATTTTTATTCCTCTGGCATTTATCACATTCTGCTACATATTTTTGAATATCACTATTCATTCCCTTCCAAAAGAATGACTAGCGTGCATTATATTAGGTTTTAAAGAATCCTACATGTCCGGCTGACAGTGAATCATGCAACTCTTTGAAGATCTTGGCTTTAAATTTGGAATTTGAACTCAGATAAATTCTTCCATTGTACCATAGAATATCGTTGTTCCATTCAAATTTTGAATTCTGAGAAAAGTTATTGACTATAGCACTTGTTTCTAGATCTTCTGCATATTCACTTCGAATCTCATTAAGCCATTCGGGAACAACAACCGAAACTGCAAGTAATGATGATTCTTCGTCTTTCCTAGACAGAGCATCAGCGGCTATGTTATCTTTCCCTTTCTTATGTAATATATCCATGTCAAAGGCAGCGATTTTTTTGATCCATTTTTGTTGTTCTATAGATAGTGTTTTCTTCTGGAGGAGATATTGAAGACTATTATGATATGTTCGTATTAAGAACTTACTTCCCAAGAGATAGTATCTCCATTTGGCTAATGTGTGCATGATAGCAAGTATTTCCTTGTTGTATGTAGACTTGAGACGTTCTTGCTTATTGATTTTCCTACTTTCAAACGTGATTGGGTGACCACCCTGCGTTAGTATTGCTCCTCTGCCAAAACCTGAAGCATCACACTCAATTACAAATGGTTTTGAGAAGTCTGGAGTTGCTAGTACAGGGGCATTAGACATAACTTCCTTCAAGTCTTCAAAACAATTTTTTGCTTCATCGTTCCATCGAAATGATTCTTCTTTAGAAGGATCGTTAAGGGTGCGGTTATATGGGCATAGTTTTTAATAAATTTTCGATAATACCCAGTCAATCCTAAGAATCCTCTTAGCTTGGAGATATTAACTACTTTGGGCCATTTTTTATAGCCTTGATCTTATTAGAATCTACTTTTACTCCTTCCTTGGATATTATATGTCCAAGATACTCTACTTCTTCTTTCCCAAAAGTGCATTTGGACTTCTTGGCATAGAACTGATGCTCTTCTAATACAGTAAGAACTTGCTCCAAATGTTGTAGGTGCTCATTCCATGTTTTACTATAAATTAGAATGTCATCAAAGAACACTAACACAAACTTTCTTAGATATGGATGGAATAGCTCGTTCATAGTAGATTGGAATGTTGTTGGTGCATTGGTTAACCCAAAGGGCATTACTTTAAACTCGTAATGACCTTCATGTGTTCGAAACGTCGTTTTTGCTATGTCTTCCAACTTTATTCTAATTTGGTAATACCCTGACCTTAAGTCCAATTTTGAAAAGTATTTAGCTCCATGTAGTCCATCCAACATTTCATCGATAAAAGGGATTGGAAACTTGTTTTTTATTGTTATTTTGTTTAGTCCTCGATAATCAACGCATAATCTAAATGATCCATCTTTCTTTCGAACTAATACAATTGGTGTTAATCTAGGTTGTCATTGATGTCAATATGGCAGTGTTTGTGATGGCGAATTCTTGTGACATGTGAGGTTGCCCATTGATGCTCATTGATCATGGTACTGCACATGGAGGATCCAAGGATTGAATACAAACATAATAGAAATAGTGGAACCGAGGAGGAAAGATATTGGAAGCCATCAGAAGAGAAAGAGAAAGAGTAAAGAGGAGAAGCCATGAAGCCAAAGAATAAGAGCAAGAGTTCATCAGAAGCTATCAAGGAAGCAAGTTATAGCATATGCCCAAGGGTAAGTGCTATTGGAAGGACAAAGAGCAACAGCGATATCAGAAGAGTAAAGAAGAAAACATTGGAGGAGCCATATTGGAAGTATCGCATGTAATATATGCCCAAGAAGAACCAATAGGAAGAAAACAGCAAAGGAGCATAAACAGAGCTATCGGAGCAGTGTATCAGAAGTCATAGGAGTGAAGAGAAGCCATAAGAGCGACAAGCCAAGACAACGCAGATCTATCGCATATGCCAAGAGTAAGAGCAATATCAGAGGAAGGAATAAGCAGTGGAAACTCTTTAAAGTCCACAACGCATCGGAGAAAACATATTGACGACTTTATCGACGGTTCTATTATATGCCACTGCTCAAAACCCCCGATTGTGATATGTAACACGGACCCGATAGCCCCAGTACAATACGTCTTAATATCACATCGCATCCGCCACATCGCAAGCCTCTTTAAAGCCTTGCCACATTGAAATCTACCGATTGCGATATGTAATGCAGACCCGTTGCACCATTATAATACGTCCTAAAGAAATATCGCATCCATCACATATCGCAAGTCTTGAAGAGATGTAACAATGGAAAACCGCTAATTGCGATAGAATTGTGGACTCGATTGATCTAACAAAAACAAGTTATTGAATATCACATCCGCAGTAATTGTAAAGTTTCAAAGGGATGTCAAAACGTCGATTGCGATATAATACGTGGACCCAATAGCTCCATAGAATATACCTTTATGTAATATTGCGTCCAGGTATCTGGGAAGTTACGCAAATCATAAGGGTTGTCACCGCTGGACTGCCGATTGCGATAAGACTTATGGACCCGACAGACAACCAATTGCGATGAAGCTATGGACCCAACGGATCTATTGGCGACTGCTTAATATTATATCGCGTCCATTTCATTGGCAGTATGAATATCGGCCATGTTACATCAGTGATGTTAAGAGTTGCGATTGCGGGACCTCCGAAAATTGCGATTGCAATTGATGATGTGGATGTGGGACCTCATTGGGTATGGTCTCTCCTATGAAATCCTTCGTAAATAAAACAAGTTTATGAGTAATTGGATGAATATCCATAAGTCGGCCTCTCCTTCCAAATGAACATGTCTTTTGAGTATTGGTGAACTCGAAGAGACAGAGGAAGTCGAAGGTCGAGCGAGCAAAAAAGGAAGCCAAAGGTCGAGCGAACGAAAGATCGAGAAGTCGAAAGGTCGAGAAGCCAAAGGTCTAGCAGACGATGAAGGTACAAAAGAAGCCAAAGATCGAGTGAGAAAGAAGAAAGCGGTAGGTCCAACAAAACAGAAGGAAGTCGAAGTTCCAACAGGACAGAAGGAAGCTGAAGGTCCAGCAAGACAGAAGGAAGCCAAAGGTTCAGCGGGACAGGAGGAAGCCGAAGGACGAAGCAATTATGTTGATTGGGTTATTCTTTGAAAGGCTCAAACCTGTGATAAATTAATCTATGGAAGAAGTACAAAACGCAATTTGAAGAACAATTATGTGAAAGGAAATAAAGTTTCAACTATCATTGTTTGAAGGGAGCAGTAGATAGCACCAGCATTGAAGTGTTTGTGAGTTTGTTTCTTGGAAGTAAGATATCGCGACAATAAGAAGCAGTAACTCCTGAAACAGTTACCACAACAGTAAGAACAGAGGGTTGAAAAACAGAGAATTGCTTTTTTTGTGCAGACATTGAGAAGATATCTTGCTGAAAAGCATCAGCAGATCTTGGAGACATTATTGGAGATCATGATGGCTATTTGAAATCATCATGAAGTAACTTTGCAGACTCTGTGTGGGCAATATGAAGAGTTGTGAAGACTCCTTCATATGAAGACAGGTTGTCATTAATGATGTAGCATGGAGACTACAATAAAGTTGTAGATTGACAGAACTCAGTGAAGAAGATTTTAGAGCAGAGAATTACAACCAAATATATCTTGACAAGATAGGGTCGGAGCCCTTGGGGTTGGTGCCTCAGAATTGGAAGGATTGGTGTCCTCGGAGTTGGTGCTCCTAAATCCAAGGTTGGTGCCTTGACAAGACAAGGTTGGTGCCTTGAGGTTGGTGCCTCACAAAGAGTCCAAGTTGGTGCTTGGCAACATGTTAGAGCCTTATATATATTGTATCTGATTTATTGTAAAGAGTATATTAATAAAAGCATTTGTTCCTATTGTTCATTTTGTGTTTTAAATATAAATGATTTAACTGGTAAAATAACAATTGAAAAGGAATACTGATTCACCCCCCCTCTCAGTATTTCCAACAACTGTAGCAACATATGGACTTCTACTTTTTGTGATAATGCCACATTTTAAATGATCCTGAACTAATCTTTCAATTTCGGTTTTTTTTAGGATGTGCGTATCGATATGGTTTGATGTTGATGGGGTTTGATCCCGATTTGACTTTGATTGTATGCTCGATTTCTCTTTTAGGAGACAACTGCATTGGATGATCTTGGAATACTTTTTCGTGCTTTTGAATTAGCTCTTAGACCTCTGGTACTTCTTCATTGACCAGATTTGAAGCTAACATTTCTAATTGATGACACTCTCTTAAATAAGTTGGTGCTCCCTTCCGAATCATTTTCATCATCTAGGATGATGATACAATTTGATTCTCAAGGGGCTGGAACCCATATAACTTGTATTTCTGCCCTTCCCATTTAATTTTTATAAATTGCTTATGATGGTTGGCAGAGTAAGTACCTAAGGTTTGAAGCCATTGGATACCTAGGACCACATCCACTCCTCCTAATGGTACAGTGTAGAACGAAGATTCTAGATTATAATCTTGAATCTGTGATTTGACTTTATGGCATTTCCCTACCTTTTCAATTTTCTTACCATTAGCTACCATAACTTTCATGTTGGGCATGGGAAATGTAAAAATGTTGAGTCTTTTCGCCATAGTTGAATCCAAAAAATTGTGGGTGGTATAGGTATCGATCAAAACCATTACATTGCTCCTCTTGATATGTCCTTTTAACTTTAATGTTTGAAGTTGCGAAATACCTGTCATGGCCAATAATGACACTTGCAGAATATTTTCGTTATCTACTTCTAGAGAAAATTCTGGAGAATCCTCAATTCCTTCTACGTCTGATTCTTCACTGTCTGAATCATTAGTTGCTTCACATTTATACAGGTTCTTGGTTTCTTTTACTTTAGCACATCTATGTTTAGGGTCCCATTTTTCGCCACAACGTTTGCACTTGCCCTTTTGCATTCTTTACATTTCGAAGTTGGCTTTTTCCCCTTCACGAAGATGTGGTGGAACATATTTCGTGTTATCCATGTTCGCAGCTTGGGAAAATCTTCGTCTCGAATATACTCTTTCAACTTTCGACCACTGCATCTTTTCATGCTTTTTTTCAGCAACTTTTGCCTTCTGTTTGGCTACCTCTATAGAAGTAATGTCATGAAGCTCAAGCTCAGTCTAGAGATGGGGTTTACGTCTCGTGGTGTATGATTGAATGAGACAAGTTTCTGATAATGCAGGTACTCGTGTAGCAAAAGTTTCTCATTCTTGAGTGTATTCATCCACACTTCCTTTTTGTTGTAATCTGATAAGTGCCGAGAAGAACTCTTCTACCTTGCCACCTTGGAACCTTTTATAGAATGCATTTTTGAATTTGCTCCAACTGATAGCTAGTGTCGTCTTTTTCCACCGCATATACCAATTATATGCTTCGCCTTCCATTTGCATGGTTGCATGCCTGATCTTTTCATCATCATTCTTAGTACCATAAATCTCAAAATATTCTTATGCTTTATTGAACCATGCAATGTTGCACTTCTCGTTACCATCAAATTTGGAGAGTTCAAGTTTTGCTCTTCATTGATATTTTGCAACTATTGGAGTAAAGAGAGGGTATTGATTCGCAAGCTACATATTTGAAAATTGATTCCAGAGCTACATATTTTGAAAATGTGTGTTACTATTTTGTTGATGGGGTATGGACGACGCTTTTGGAGACTCGAATTTCCCATGTGAGTCTAACGAGTTTGACAAATCCAGAGAATTGAGATGTTGAGTAGCTTCATTATTTTGGGGTATTTGATCGGGTTTAATCTTCAACTTGTTACAAATACAAGGTCAACATCACCATTGCCTGACTATGATTCAGATTCGTCGTATTTGAAAGGATTGCATGATCCTTTTTAAATTCATTATGGTTCTACTCGAGCTAACTCTCTATTCTCTTTGATGTATCCTAGAGCGCCTCAATTTGTTCGCCATGTCCGGTCACCTTAGTCTCAAGATTTATCAGTCTTTTATTAAAATCAACCATCGACATTGACGAAGACATTGATCAAGTATGTGGTGGCACATATTTATCCAGCTTAACAACTTGACCACTTTTTTTATTTAAATACTAATTATATATTTAAAAAAACTATATATATATATATATGATTAATTTAATATTAATGTATGGTCATTGGTCACTATATCATATATAGTTTTAACTAGTAACTATTATATAGTTTAGTGCGTTTAATATTCCCTATTCAAATGACACGACCCTGACGTGGTGTTTTGGAATGAACGAAGAACTGGCATTTGGAATGAATGAAACCGGTGTTTGTCGCATCGGGATAAGAAGCAGCGGCGATTGGGAGTGGAAATTGGTCATGGCAGCGGGGACAACAGCGGCGGCTAGAAGTTTGGAACGACTACCGGCGATGACAGCGAAAACAAATAAGACAGAAATTTGAACGACGGTCAGGATTCCACTGTCACGCAGAAGATGGTACAGAAACAAAAAGCATGGATCAGTGGCAGGCAGTGCACAGAAGACGCAGGCAGCGGAAGATTTGGCGGTGAAGAGATGTGATGAACGAGACACAGTGGCAACAAGGAACTTCAGTCGAGCAATCAAACCTGCTTTGATACCAAATGGAGTTGATAACTATGATTTCACTAAGAAAAAATTATATATATATTATTTAAAAACTGAATGATGTTTACAATTGAGGGCAGCCCTGGCTTAAATATAGCCTTGCGTTCCTCTCGGTGAATGGGTATGATCTTTGATCATGCCCTTACCTAATTAACTACTAATTACAGACTTGTTTAATTTTTATATAACACATTTCTCTTGTAAACAAGTTCAGATTTTACTCTTAAACGAAATTGGAGATTCTTTGATGCATTTTGATATCTTTGAAAGCTAGAATTTCATTCTTCTTGGAGCTACATCTCGGTTCTATGGTTGGATATATCTCATTGTCATCTTGTAAGTGCTATTTTGTTGAAGATTTCTTTGAAATAATGTTTAATGTGTGGAATTGTTGCAACTAGTTAATACTCATGTGCCCTAATTTATTGAATATCATTGTAAAAGGTTACTTGGTTGGCAATTGCAAATGTTACTCATTGCATGACAATAGATGAATGTTCCTAGTGGATGGGATTTTGTTCTTCCATGAAAATCCATAGAGCTTAAGTAGGTAATGTTAAAGATTGGTTCCTAGGGCATCATTCTTTAGCCTCCTTGAAGACGGTTTCGGCAAATCTTGAATCATCTTAGACTCCATAGCCCAAGGATTAGGCACTAGTCCGAGAAGATTGCTGATCAGCCTTTCCTTTCTCTCGCTTTTCTTCTCTCAAAAATTCCAGCCCCTCTTTCATTGGATGTCTATCTAGGGCATCCAGCGAAATTCTTTAGAGGGATTTTCAAAATCCATTTGGATACAACTCTTCCTTTGTGTCTCCTCTAGCGAATCTGAAATTTTGGTGGAATTTCCACAGTTATTTCCCCATAAATTGGCGTACCCTAGGTGTGGCTAGGCAGTTTTCCTTGGATAAGGTGGCCTTCTTGAGGGTCATATGAGCCTAGTATTCAGTGGAATAAACCATAATAGACCTTTCCTCTCTCTCACCTTGACCTGGAGAATACCATGGAGGAATCTCTTCCCATGAATATCCTAAAACCCTAGGTCTAGCGTAAGCTTTTACTAGGTCTCTCAAGAAGAGTGAAGAGCCTATTTGAGGTGTCAAATCATCTTACAAAGCTTCTTGAGAGGTCCTATCTCACCTTTGGAACCTTGGCTCTAGGCATACCTATCATCATTGAAAATCTCAAACCCTAGGGCTTAGTGGAATCATTTCACATATAGATCATTGATCCAACCTTTTTCAAGTGATTCCTCTCCTACTGGAACTCCTCCCATCGGTGAAAGTTCGTATAGAGCAGGGGATATTGACTGAGGTGACATTGAGTCTTTGGCCCATTGTTGTCACTTGGTCTAGTAGTTCTCTGATAGGTTCCCCTCCTAGGGCCCTGCTAGATTGTATGGTAACAAGCCCCAAATTATTCCTCCCTCCAATCATGTATAAATATGATACTCATTAGCATTCTTATAGCATCAAAAACTAGGAGCATCTGAGGAAAAGAAAAGGATCTTTTGTTCTGGCCAAGCTCTAAAAGAAACATCTAAAGAAGGCTGAGTTTTGTAACCTCTTCTGAAGCATGATTCGAAGAGTATTCTATTCATCATCTGAGTTTTAGTGGCAGAGATATAGGCCTGTTCTGACTTCTGAGAACCTATTAGGCTCTGTAACAAGTATTTTGAGGCTCCTTTTAAGGCCTGTTCTGAGGCCATAATTCGGCCGTGTAGCAGACATTACAAGACAGTTAAAGTTCAGCCCTTGTCTAAAGGCGTTTCTGTGGTGGTTTTCAATACAACAAATCTAAGTCTGAAGGAGATCCGAAATTCTTCTGAGGCCTCCTTCTAAGGCTGATTTTGGACCTGTCTAGGGCAGACCTGAAGCGAGATTTTGGCCCCCATCTGAACCTAGTTTTGGCCCTGAAGCAGAGGCATATCTAAGCTAGTTAAAGATCTTTTTCTGAGTTGTCTGAGCCTGGGTTTATAGCTTGTCCTGAAGCAGATTTGGCCTCTTCCTGAGGCAATCTTTCTTCTGTCCTGAAGCAAAGTTGCAAACTAATTTCGCACTGGCTTTTGTTCCCTTGTTTGGGGCTGAACTCAGAGGTATTTCTGTGGCAGAATTCGAGGACAGAACTGAGTCACTTTTGAGGCAGATCCCAAGTCTTCTGTTGAGCCTGATCTGAGACATTTTAAGGCAGTTTTATAGTCCTTCATGAAGCAGAGCTAGACAATATAGTGAAGCAGTTCAAGCCTGTGCTGAGAGACCTCTTCCAACGCATATTTAAACTTGCTGGAGTTTCTATTAAAGGCAGAATTAAGCTTGTCCAAGCAACTATTGAAGAAGAGACTGGAGGGATGTCTAAGGGGGTAAAGTAAGGGCACTCTAGGGCTGATTTTCTGAGGTATGGAATAGATTTGTTCTTTTGGTATTGAATTATGTATTCTTGAAGATCTTTATAAGTCAAAAACATATTGTAAATTGAATATGACAAAGAAGCATACCTAAAGTTGTAAAGGGCTTAACAGTATTTATGAAGTAAGGAAGTGATACTTGGACAAGTTTGACAGAGTTTTGTTGACTATAATATGAGCAGTATTGATAGAAGTTGACAGCTTTTATATTGTTGTAATTGGGTCATTGTCCCTGGTACGGGAGCCCAAAAAGATTTTGTTTTATCTTTTATTCTATAGGGTAGCAGGGTGGTGCTAAGGAAGAAAGTTGTAACTTCCTTTGGGATGTTGTCGCCTCCTTCCAGTGGGAGCTGGTAAACCTGGGGTTGTAGCGCTTTTAGTTGTAGCTGGTAAATTCAGAAGTTGTAGCTTCCCTTGTAATATATATATATATATATTGTTCATAACTTCATATATATGTTGTGTTTCTTTGATGTGATGTTATTGGTTAATGGTTTTGATACTAAATTGTAAGAAAAAGTGAAATATTGATTCACCCCCCTGTTAGTGTTTCAAACACAGGAATAGCTAAAAAAGAATTTTATCAAGCAAAGTCTCAAAGAATGGAATGCCCTCTAAAGTTGTGCCTAGGAATAGCTACCCATAGTTTTTAACCAATTTTTAAGGCCTCCCTTAGTCATAAGTTGTTCCGCAATGGTTTTCTACCTATACCACCATTGCCTTTACACATCATTGTCACAAACAAATTGTAATCAATGCTCCCATCCTATAAAAAGAATAAGCAATATTATAAAAACATACCCGAATATCCAACACAAATGACTTAATTGACCAGAATATCGGAACTGGGCGGTTAGCATCAGAACTGGCCCTTCGGTCCGGTTATCTGTCCAGTTTGATGCCCAAGCTTGTTCAACCAGCTTCAAGTCAAGAGGCAGCCAAATGATGATATGGCACATGATTCAACACTAGAGTTATGGCCCTTGAGGAAGTTGAAGTTGTGGGCCAAGTTAGATGATTCGATACGGAGACATGGCAGCTCGAAATCCTTAGGAGATCATACAAAATGAAGGAATATCTGAAAGGATATTTGATTGAAAGTTTAGTGGAGTATTGTCTCCACTTATCTCCACTAACTCCTCACACTTGGCACCAAGGCTACACTCCAACTCCCATGCAGAACAGATCTCCTCTACACTAGCAGCTTACACGCAGTGCACTCTTGGCAGTTTGGTGGACGGATTTCAGGGGCGTCAAGGCATGGTTTCTTGTTGGGAATTCGTTGGGGAATTTTCCCCCTCATAATCTACAGCACCTCACACTTGGAAGCTCCAAGCAATATGCACATGTGAAGGAAGAATACGCTGGCCAGAAGGGAAGGATTTTCGCCCCAGTTTCATGCCACATCACAACAGTTGTCTCACTTGTCTTGATGAGGGTGTTGACTTGCCTTCCTTGGGATTTTCACCTCTCCAATTGTCACTTAGTGTCTCCATTGGGATTTGCTCCCATGTTTCTATTTAAATGAGCCTGAGCCATTGTCTCCTATTCTCCCATGGAAAAAAACGAGCTATTGTGCTTGGGGAGATTATCGTGCCTTGCACCCTTGCATTTTTATGAAATAACAAGACTTTGGGGTTCATATGTGGTCTCTTGCTTCCATTTTCATGGCATGATTTCTTGTTCTAAGCTTTTGTTCTATTTACTATTACTTTGATTGTCATTTCCATTTGCTCTATTGATTTACCAGTGTCTAGTTTCCTTGCACTAGTATTTGGATTTGAAAATTATTCTAGGATTGGACATTTTAGTTGATTGTCGGTTAAATTGCTAAGATCTTCTTTCATTACATTATTTAATCCCAAATGGAGCTAATAATTCATCTTGAGTGTGTATAGAACTTCTTGTAAATCAGATCTCAAGCGTGAGGGGACATCCTTGGTTGGACCATCCCATTCTTGAGGAAGGAAGTGGAAGAAAATTGCATATAGTTGTTATCCATCATTTGGATTATTGTGCAGGGATCTCCCAAGACTTGACTTGTGAAAACAATCTACCCTCAAAACTACTTTCCCAAATTCTATTTTGAGCTTCTATTGATATGCATCAGCTAGTATAGAGCATATTGTTGACTAGTCAAGGATAGGAGTCATACTTCCTAATCATTGGTCTGGTTCTTGTATATTTCTTGTAAATATTGTTTTGCAATTTTTCCACCATCATCCCTGATCGTTGAAGTTTGTTTTGGCAGAGATATAACAGCTTATGCAAGGATTTGTTTTGGTTCCAACATTTGCAGGGATTTAGGCTACCAAATCCGAAAAAATTTCCTAAAGTTTACAGGCTGCCAATTGCCCTCTTGGAGCAGAAATTTCACTTAGTCGAGTGACCATGAGGGCTGCTTCCTTTGCCTGGCCACGAGCATTTGGGAGACTGTTTTCACTCAGTCCTAATAGCGAGCAATTAGAGGCAGATCATCCTCGTTCCTTGAACGAGTCTCTTCATCACAAGTGGCTGGGATTTTAGTATAAGTCTGCTACAAATTTCGAAAATGTATTTGAGGAGCCTCTCTTGTACTTCATTGCCAAAATCTTCGTGAACTTTGTCTCTGTTTTGTTTAAGGGGAGGATCATCCTATTTCAAAGAGTTGTCATCATTTGTACAACCTTCCCTAAAGTCTTTGAGCCCTTTCTCATTATAAAGGAGGCTCTTATCATTGTAACATCGTAATAATAAAAATGAATTTTTCCTTTGGAGCTTGGGGAATCATCCCCTTGGCATCCATTCCCTTCTCTCTTGTTTGGTACTTGACTAGTTTTCCTTGGAGCTTGTTTAAATTGGTTTATCTTTTCTCTTTCCATTATGTTAAAATTGGCAACTAGGGCCAAACTTCATGTGGGTCATCTTATTCATGGCTGATAATATGTTCATTAAATTCCTCTCGTCGAGAGGTGTAGGATTGATCTAAAGATCATCTGATTCCGATAAGTATTCATGGAGATATGGATTTATTTTGATTATGGAATTATTATCAAGCCGACCTACAACTCATGTAGGCTCAGAAACCCAATAGTCGCATCTATTCAAACATCAACGTTGTGTATAAATACAGGAGGACTTTTCCTCATTTGCACTCACTCATCTCATCACATCTCTCTCTCTACTGCGCAAAAAAGAGTCTCTTCTCTACTACGCAAAAAAGGGTCTCTCTCTCACACATACAAAGCCGGAAGCTGCTGAAACTCAAGTTGCAACTGCAGATCCAAACTTTGACCAGCATGGACCATCAAACCTCCTCTTCTGATCTGCATTGTAGGTTCATTTGAACCTTCTCTGAAGGTTGCAACTTTTGGTGGTGGAATCAAGTCAATCCGACGGACGATTTGAGAGATATCGACAGCCCTAGTTTGAAGGAAGTCGCTGAATCTAAAGCTGCAACTGTAGAAGTGAAGTTTGACCTGCATGGACTAGAAGATCTCCTCATCTAAACTGCGTTGTAGGTTCATCTAAACCTCCTCTGGAAGCCGCAACTTTTGGTGGTGAAATCAAGTCAATCCGACGGACGGTTTGCAAGATATCGACTACCCTAGTTTGAAGGAAGTTGTTGAAACTAAAGTTGCAACTGCAGAAGTGAAGTTTGACCTGCGTGGACTAGAAGATCTCCTCATCTGAACTGCATTGTAGGTTCATCTGACCCTCCTCTGGAAGCCGCAACTTTTGGTGGTGGAATCAAGCCAATGCGACGATCGGTTTGTGAGATATCGTCTGCCCTAGTTTGATGATGAAGCCGCTAATGCTAATGCTGCTGATCTAAGGTTTGCTACTGCTAATATAAATCAGATTTATTATACTATTTCTCTCTGCTGAATTATTGAAGATAAAAGAAGATTTTATCAAAGGGTTTCCCCACACATTGTGGGGTTTGTCCCTAGCTAGCCACCACATCTTGTGTCTCTTGTCTTGGCTTGTTTTCTGTCGATCGTTTAATGTTCAATCTGCACTTTACTTTATGTACATGTGATTGCTAATCTGTGGAATATAATAAGAAAAATAAGTAAATTGTTATAAGCATAGAAAATACCATAACTTAACATGGGATCAGAGCTGAGGTGAAGACAAAGCCTGAGCAAGAGCAAGAGCAATCACCGAAGAGAAGATTGGCAAGGCTATCCTAAAAGAACTATGGGGTCCTCATCACTCTTTCCTGCCAAAGACAAGCTCCGTGAGAAAGCTGACTATCACGGATGGAAGATGTTTATCGATCTAACCCTAGAAGATCAAGGAGTGTTGGACCATGTAAAAGGGCAATATTGTTTAGCCTCCATCAAATGCATCCGCTGCTGCCTGGAACAAATGGAAAAACAGAGAAGTCAAAAACAAAGAAGATCATCTGGGACTCTATCAACAAGTACTTGGTGCCCTACATCTCCGACCTGAACACCTCCAAGGAAATCTACAATAGACTAGTGAGTTTATTTAAAGTTAATGATGCAAATCAAGTTTTGTTTCTTAGAAATAAGTTGAAGAAATTAAGAAGAGTAAAGATGAGAATATGCAAGCATACTTCTTAAGGATCACCGAGATCAAGAACGATCTCCTATCTATTGGGGAGACTATTACTGACAAAGAAATGGCACTCACGATTCTTGGAGGATTACCATTCGAATGGTACATGTTCAGGACTACTCGTCTGAACAATCATGTAATTCCTGGTTTCAAGGAATTAATGGCTAGATGCATTCAAGAAGAAACAAGGGTAGAAGAGCAAGAAATGCCCATGCCTAAAGGTTCTCCTGCTGACTTTTCTTCTCATGCTAAGAAAAGAAATAATTCCGGGACTAAATCAAAAGGAAAGGCTAGACCTACGGGTGGAAGAAAAGGACGATGTTATATCTGCAATAAAGTAGATCACTATGCAAGGGAATGCCCTAACAGAAAGGACTCTCACCGTGACGATGATCAAAATCCCTCTCATGGTAATCAAAGGAATGGAAAATTAAATAGCAAAGGTAAAAGGAATGCTAGAAATCAAGGAAGAGGACAAGCATTCAAGAAGGCTTGAAATTCCAGGATATATTAAATGCACCTGACCTCAAAAAGAACCTGGTGTCCATCTCGGCAATGGAAGACAAAGGTTACAAGGTAACCTTCAGTAATGGCAAGGTATGTATATGGAAAAATAATGTTAAAAATGCTTTCACTCTTGGGTTTCGAGTTGATTTTTTAGATCAGGTCGGTGGAAGTCCGCTAGGTGTCATGTCTTGTGACACAACTCTTCAGTCTGAACTTCGGCATCGGAGGTTTGTCCACCTTCATTACAAAGCTCTACCCGATGTAAGACAGATGGTAACAGGGATGCCCGAATTCCAAGTAGAGAAAGAAGGTGTATGTTCGCGATCTGCCGAAGGAAAGCTCAAAAGGGGACCATAACCCTCAAGTCAAAGCAAGGCCTCCGATATATTACAACTAGTTCACTCAAACATATTTGGTATGATGCCTATGAACTCCTTGGGAGGATATTCATATTATCTTACTTTTACAGATGACTATTCTTGAAAGACCTGGATATACTTCTTGAAAAAGAAGGATGAAGTGTTCTCTTGGTTTCGACACTTCAAAGCCCTGATCGAGAATCAAACAGAAAAGAAGATCAAGATCTTAAGAACTAATAATGGGACTGAATATGAATCTAATGAGTTCCATGATTTTTGTAAAGAGGCTGGCATCAAGAGGGAGACTACTACACCACATACTCCTGAACAGAATGGTGTGGCGGAAAGGAAGAACCGCACGATTATGGAAGTTGTCCGGGCCATGCTACATGATCAAAGACTTCCGAAGTTTTTATGGGCTGAAGCTGCAAACATTGTCATATATGTACAAAATCGATGCCCTCATCAAGCATTGGGTTCCAAGACTCCTGAAGAAAAGTTCACTGATAAGAAACCTGATGTTTCTCATTTTAGAATTTTTGGAAGCCCTGTATATTTTCATGTGCCAAAAGAGAAAAGAAATAAATTAGGTGCATCTGGAAAGAAGGAAATTTTCGTGGGCTAAGGTGAAAATACTAAAGGCTATAGAATCTATGTAGCCGGTCAAAGGGAAGTCGTAATTAGTCATGATGTCACCTTTGACGAAGACATGGCTCTCAGCAAGGTGAACAACCTTCCGACTTTGAGAAGCTCTCAAGAAGCCGACACCAGGGAACCGAAAGAAAAGGATGATGAATCAATGCCTGATGTAGAAGAACCCATTGATCCGATTGATCCTCCTCCACATGAGCCTTCCTCTTCTAGGAAGAGGCCTTCATGGCTTAGGGGGCTACTTGATGATGCTGAAGGAGGAACCTTTCGTGAAAGTAAGAAACCTAATAGGTATCAGGGATACCTAACCATCATGAGCATGATCATACAAAATGAGCCTTCATCATTCTCAGATGCCGTCAAGCATCAAGTATGGAAGGATGCTACGACCAAAGAATATGAGTCCATTATGAAGAATGATGTTTGGGAAGTAGTTCCTAGACCCCAAGACAAGACAGTTGTTACTTCCAAATGGCTTTACAAGATAAAGCATGTAGCAGATGGAAGTACGGAAAAGTATAAGGCTCGTTTTGTTGCTCGTGGTTTCTCCCAGAAGGAAGGTATAGACTATGATGAGATATTTGCACCTGTTGCCAGATATACGACCATCCGTTCGATCATAGCCCTCACTGCTTCACAAGGATGGAACCTACATCAGATGGATGTCAAGACCGCGTTCTTGCATGGCTTGATCAAAGAAGAGGTCTACGTGGAGCAACCCAAAGGATTTGAGATTTACGATCGAAAATCTCATGTATGCAGGTTGAAGAAGGCTCTCTACTCTATGGGCTGAAGCAAGCACCCGAGCATGGTATGAGAGGATCGATAGCTACTTGATGAAGCTGGGATTCACTAGGAGTGAAGCCGATCCTAACCTTTACTTTAAGGTTGAAGATGACAAGCCTCTCATACTGGTGTTGTATGTGGATGAACTCTTTCTAACAGGTGCAGACCCTCTCATTCACAAATGTAAGAGGGAGTTGGCTTCTGAATTTGAAATGAAGGACCAAGGACT